>OVAW01000329.1:1258-16670 GCA_900406365.1 Heliophila coronopifolia | reverse complement strand
AAAATAGTTTGGGTATCAATATGCCTTTACCCCACTTTTTTGTTAACGAACCTCGGAAGTTGGCCACTAGTATTTCCACCAACACTTATATATATTTATTATCACATGGAATAACGTATACTTTTAATTATATAACATCGCCAAGGAGGTTAGAGTTCCTTGTGTGGTTCCGTAAATATCATTCATCGTAGCGATTGATGTAACAGCTCACATTATTCAACCCTCTTACCAAAGAAAAAAAAATAAAACATGAATAACGCATACAACACATAAAATTACCCCGAGACTGAGCCAATCAAGTAGCTCTTATTAATTTACATACACACCAACGCTTCAAGAAGTAAGCATGTAGATTCTTGCTTTGCTTCCAATAACTTCACAAATTTTTTAAAAAAATATTGTTTCGAATCCCTTTACATATGTACATGTCTCCTGAGAAATGCAGATGATTTTCGATACTCCGTTACTTGTACCAGAAAAGAGAAAAAGGCCAACTTGTTTACCTGGTTATGCCGAGGAATCCTCTTTTGGTTTAATTATCACAACAGGACAGTGGACGTGGTTGGTACAGTAGTTGCTTACACTTCCCAGAAACATCCTGTTGTTAATGAAAAGAAATTGAAGAACACGAGTAAATACTCATATGCCACGGGTTATCAAGCAAAACAAATCTTCAAAGAGATTAAAAGCAGACAAATATTTTAATTAATTCATGGAAAGGTAAAGATGCAAATGAGGATGAGAACCAATAGTGTCAGAAGTAAGAAAATCCAAGGTCAAACGCCTTTTTTTTTTTTAATTTGAATTCAAGCTTTCATCAGTTTTATCAAAGACATAGAAAGATACTAAAGTAGAAGAAGAGATGGGTACCTCTTAATGCGTCCATAAGCTCGAGAACCCATGACAAGCATATCAGCGTGCAAATTCTCAACAGCCTCGCAGATCTTATACTTGGGATCCCCAACAACCACTTGGGTTTTCACCTTCACCTGAGAGTAAATCAACACAACCATCCTCAAGTCAAATCAAATACACTAATATATATCACACACAAGCAATTTCTCTAGATTCTAATCCATCAAATTAAAAAAAAAAAAAAAAAAAAAACTCAGTACTGGATCTGGTTTATTAGGTAAATATACAGGGGAAAAAAACACTACTCACAGATTTATCAGCACAAATTTGAAGAGCGTGTTGGAGGATGGAGTCGGTGATCCGCTTCTGGTGTTGCTCGATGGCGGCGGTGAAAGCAGGAACTTCCAGACCACCTAAATCACAATTTTTCAGTGTCAATTCAACAGACACAATACAATCATCTACACTCACATATATATAATTAGTAAGTACGAGACTCAACTGGGACCACCGAAAGGGATGGTTCCGGGGCTCACACCCGCTGCAACAGAAGGCGATGGCTGTATGTGTAGGATGACGAATGATGCATCGGAAGAAGACGATGAGAGCTTGAGGTTGTCAAGAGCCCATCTCAGAGCTTCCATACTCACCTCGCTTCCATCCACCGCCACGACAACGCAAGTCAAGCTACCTGAGGCATCCATGGCTTCTACAAATTCAATCTCTCTTCTCTGTGCTAACGAAGTTTTCAGACTTGTGATTTAACTCTTGGAAAGTAAAGGAGACGAGTCAAAGCGAATATCACAATGGCGTTCACGTCATTCCAAACTAAAAGGGTATATAAGTCATTTCAAATATAAATGAAGATGTTAAATTATTCCCCGCTCGCTTCGTTGATGATGTGATTTCAGTTTCGCGCCTGTCCTCTGTCACTCGAACCCATCGATCTCTTTCACTTCTCCGTCTCCCGACGCGACTTTACTAGCGATGAAGAAAATCGTTGAGTTGTTCGATTTCAGTGAAGAGTACCAGCTCGATGAGTCCGCAGCTGGAAAGTTGTCGGAAAAATTCACAAGCCCTAGTCCAGGCAATTCTCCGGTTCTGCAACCCCAACGCATCCAAAGCTGTAAGTTATTTTTCTTTTTCGTCCTCAACTTTCACACGGCCATAAGAATTTTGCTCTCCAGTTTCAGTTTCGCTAAAAAGCTTTGGAACATTGAGATATTTCCAACGAAGATGAGATATCTATTTTAATTTTTGCGGACTCTAGTGCACATTTTTTTTTCCAGAAGCAAACAGTTTTTATCAGATATGAGTGCTGATTTACATTGTTAATTGTTTCCAGTTTTCCATGCCAATCTAGAAGGCACAAGTTGTGCAGAGCCTGCTACTGCTGTTGTCGATTCGCATTGTGAAGATGATCGGACTTTAGTAACAGAAGATGATGAGTCAACCAAAGAGCATTTCAACGAAACAGATGCGGATCATGGATTGATATTTGGTTTGAATACCGAAGAAAATGTAGAAGAAACCAATGTAGATCAGAATAATCATGGATTGATGTTTAGTTTGAATATTGAAGCCAGTGCAAAAGAAACAGATGCCGATCACGATAATCATGGACTGGGCTTTAGTTTTAATTCTGAAGACCACATAAAAGAAACAGATGTAGATCATGGTTTGGAAAGTTTATCTTGTCAGCCAGCTGCAAAAAGTTTCTACTCTGAAACTTCATCATATGGTCAACGACAGCTAAACTCATCCCTTTCAGATTCCTCGTCAAGTGTATGTTAATCTATCTAGTATTACTTCAAATATTTTATGCTAAAAAGCCTTTAAATTTTTTAGCTTGCATTTTTTATCTCACATTTACAACAGGAGCAAAGTGATATGATGTCAGATACTGATGAAAGCTTAAGTGATCGATCTGCGTTGAGTGGAGCTTCTGATTCAGAAAGTGATGAATGTACATGTTACCGCTTTTCATTATATGTACGAATAGACATGCTTGTATGTCCTCCTATGTCTAACTGGGTATTGTTTTCAATGTTATTTGCTCTGAAGATTGGATCGAAGAACGCTGCTTCAAAAATCTGGAAAAGGTAATCCATTTTGTATTTTCTTTACCAATGGATTAAAATCTGCCGCCATAATATTTTTTGGCCTTTAATTCCATATTGTGTGGTTGCTAAAAGATAATATTAGTTTTTTCCCATACCCGTGTATGGCATGATAGTACATGTGTGATCTCTTAGCAACATATCTGATGGGGCTGATTAATGGTTGATACATCTGGTCTTGTATATAGTTACAGATACTCTAATTTTGTTGGAATGTACCAAGTAAGAGTTTTAATTTCCACTTCGCAGTTTGACAGAAACACGGCTGTTACCATGATTCCAGAGTATGTTTTATTTAAGGATATGCCTTGTGCTCCATCTCTGGTAATATTTTCATGCTATGGGATCAATATAAAGAGTTACGTTGCAAATGAAGAGGAAGAGCCATTCTCTTGTGAATTTGGAGTTGAAGACATAGTTAGCATTCAATACAATTGGTACCAAAATGTGAGTTTTCTATTTATGCCGTGCTTCTGTTTTGAAAGATACTTTATGGGTTCACATTCTATATTGAATATAGGAACGTTTATCATTTTTACAATTTTTCTGGTCACTTTCATAGGTTGGATTGATCATTCTCAGGATTCAAGTTCTATCGACGAATGAAAAATGCCATGATGATATGCAACTCACCACTGGTACGCTCGTTATTGTATACATGCCATTTTTAGTTATCACAGAATGTTTCCTGCAAAAATTTTTTTTTCTAATCCTACGAACACAATTTAGTTCTTAGTCATCTTAGGCTACCTGATACTGTAGCTTTTTCATTAGGCTGTTATATAATGGGGTTCCTTCTTTGAAAAAACTTGATAGCAAAAAAAATGAACGGCGTCATTGAAGGTTTGTTTATTGCATTGCATATGTGATGTCAAAACTATTAAAACTTCTGTAATATTATCTGGGTTAACCTACTGTTTTTTTTATTTACTTTTATATCTATCTCAATAGGTCTGTAGACTATCATCAAATATGGTTTGTTTATGATACTATTGTTTTCATGCTTTCATTTTGATTTTGGTTTAGTAGAAAAGGTAATTAGATAGTAGAATAAAAGGTTAACTGATAACCTAGTGAGATACTTTTATTTCTTTACTTTAAATTGAACCAAATTAGCGAATTTTTTATCTGCCAAACTGCTAAATACATTCTAATCTTCATGGGAAGAGCCACTTCATGTATATTCAAGTTTAATGATGGCTAAGAGGTCCTAAGATATATGTTTAATTTTTCATCTGTGCAATAACCAAACAGTCTGTCTTTTTGAGCCTCAAACACTTTCCAATGCAAGAGAATCCCTACTGTAATTTTTTTTTTTGCTTCATATGATATCCAGTCGTTGAGGAGTTGAAGTTTGCGATTAAAGAACACAATTGGCCTGAGAAGCAACAAAAAATAAACTCGTTGCATGTGAAATACCCAGCTGTATGGAATGCTAACCTTGAGTAAGCTTCTATATTACATAATATTAATTGTAAAATGCATCTTTATCTTTAAAAAGAATATTCCATGCTCTGATGATGAGAAGGATTATTTGAGTAACTGAGCTCTTGGAAATTGTCAACTGCAGTATGAGTACGAGTCCTTTGGTTAGAACCCTGTGAGAGCCTTATCCTATTCACGAAATTAGACTTTAGGTCTTTTAAGCTTAAATTAAACAAAACCTTAAATGAAACGCAAACTGCATGTAAAAGCAGTTACCTTAGAGTTCCTGAGTGAAAACTGGACCAAAAAATTTGACACGGGCTTGTTTTGGTTACCTTTTGAGCACTTTGGTAACTCGTTCCAAATTGTCCAATAACTGTTTCTTTATTGTAGTGATGACGTGGAAGTATCAGGGGATAAGTTGCATCAACAGAAGCGTTATTTTCCAAGGTAAAATGCTCTATAGGAGCTGTCTATGTCTTTCTGTATGCAGATGTTTTCTTCGATTCTACTTTTGGGGTACATTATTACAAAGTACATTATTACTTATACTAGACGGCTCTCTGAATTATATAACTGAACATGTGCAGTTCCTGAACTAGTGGTGCAAAATCTTAGCCAAAGATTTTCAAGCCCTGCTGGTGTCATTCATATTAAACTGCTAGTTTTATGTTGTCTTTTCAGCTTTGATGAACCATTTGAGGATGTGATCTACCCAAAGGGAGACCCAGATGCTGTTTCCATTTGTAAAAGAGATGTTGAGCTCTTGCAGCCAGGGACATTTGTGAATGACACTATCATTGACTTCTATATAAAGTGAGTTATTAAGATTAATTTCTCTGAAGCAGTGCTTAGTACTTACACGTTGAGGTTGTAGCGTAGTAGAAAACTACTTTTGGGTTTGTTTTTTAGTTATACTTACAACAGAATGTTTTGGACAGTTATATTTCTTACTTGGTTGATAGTTTTAGTATAATTCACAATTTTACTTGTGCAGTGTTGCAGTAATATTGAAGAATTCTGGTGACGCTAACCTTATTTAACTTAGATGAAGTATTAGTAATTTATGTCTACTTTTTGGTGCGTCTATTATTTATAGTTATTTGAAGAATCAGATACAATCCGAGGAAAAACATAGATACCATTTCTTCAACAGCTTTTACTTCCGAAAACTTGCTGATCTTGATAAAGATCCATCAAGTATAGCTGATGGAAAGGCTGCTTTTCTACGTGTTCGTAAGTGGACAAGGAAGGTGGACATGTTTGGGAAGGACTATATTTTTGTGCCGGTGAATTTCAAGTACGAAAAACTTTATAGCACTTCTCTTACTGTTATATGGATATGAGTTTGAAATCTGACATTTCAAATGCGAATGACAGTCTTCACTGGAGTTTGATAATCATATGTCATCCTGGTGAAGTGGTTAATCGTACAGGTAATGTCCCAAATTACTTTATTTTTTATTAAGTCTCTATCAGCTTTTTATATTATGTTCTATCGTTCTGCAGATGTAGACTTGGATGGCTCCACAAAAGTACCATGCATATTGCATATGGATTCTATAAAAGGGTGTCATGCAGGGCTTAAAAATCTAATACAAAGGCAAGTTATCTCCCTTACAGCCATGTTCGGTTTTGTCTTCTAATCTCCCTTCTGATTTTGGCAGCGTTTCATATATGTTATCTATTTACTTTTTTCACTTACCCAACAAGATGATAATACACTTTCCCCATTCTCCCTTTAACTTATTTGTTGAAAAATATGTTTAGCTCCATGCTATGATCCTTTTTATAAAGTATGGAACTATATTCATGCTCAAGTTTTAAGCTGGGTAGTGCAATTTGTTGATAACAACATTTTGCTTATTTTAGTTACTTGTGCGAGGAGTGGAAGGAGAGGCATAAGGAGACATCAAATGATATTTCTTCCAGATTCATGAATTTGCGGTTTGTCTCACTTGAGGTGTGTGGCTTCTAAGTTTTTAATCTTTTTGCTATTTCCATATTCCGGTGTTTTTAGATCGTTCTTTTGCTGTCCTGAAAACCTCTTTTATAATTTTGCATTGCTTGTCATATGTTAAATAGTAGAAAGTTAGCATACTAAATTTTCTTTGTTTACCATGTTCTAGTGTTTTTAGTTCCCTTAAAAGGGAAATATAGACTCATTTTTTTTCTTATAGATTAAGTTTAGGAAATTTACTACCACTACGTAATTAAGTTAGTTACTCCCCATGATGTGCATTCACAGAAGTAGTCTTAGCAATTTAAACTTGCATGTGTTACATGTAAAAAAAGTGATATGAACTCATGTCAAATGACTTTGTATGCTTTGATACTGATGGATTGCCCATGAATGGTGATGTCTAGCAATTGATTTACGTTTGGCCTTTCATTTGCCATCTGCAAGCTTCCCTTTCCTTTTATCCATGTAGCCGTCTATATTTGTTAACAATTATCCTGTTACATAAGAGAAATAATTGCAGCGGTTAATGATAAATTAAGTGATGTCAGATTTGCTCTTTCTATTTCAGTTGCCGCAGCAGGAAAACTCATTTGACTGTGGACTCTTTCTACTGCACTATCTGGAGTTATTTCTAGCTGAAGCTCCCCATAATTTTAGTCCTTTCAAGATATATAATGCTTCCAACTTTGTAAGTCTCTGTTCTAATTTCCTACCTCTTATGCATATTGGATAGTTCATAGAAGTGTAATTACTTGCTGCTAGTTTATATTGATCAGAGGCGTTCTGTTTTTTTGCGTAGTATAGAATTTCTTTCTGCAGCCCAATCAGAATAACACACTCTGTATGCTTCCTGATATCATGAGTTGGTTCGAGAGTCAAAACATATAGTTTTCAGTAGACATTGAAGCAGCTGGGCTTGTATCTATTATCTGTCTCTTTTATTTGCTGATAATGCCTTTTCCCTGTTTGTCTCAGCTTTGTCTGAACTGGTTTCCTCCTGCCGAGGCATCATTGAAGCGTACTCTGATTCAAAACATAATTTTTGAACTCCTTGAAAACCGTTCACTGGAAGTTAGTAATAAACAGAATCACTCCTGCAAAAGTCTGTTGCCCGTCATTAACGATACGGGCATCAAGGTTTCCTCGGAGGGATGCAGCTCCTTGATAGACTGTATCGGGAATATGACACAAACACAACACAATCAAGGAATCGAAATGACTCTGCTTGAAAGATTGTCCACGAGGAACATGAAAACTGCTAATGATTCCGCTATCGTACTCAGGGATTTATTCGATTCAGGAGCCAACAACAACACTGGATCGTTACTTGGACACTTAGAGCAAACATTTGAGGAACCCTCTACGTTTTATCATCTTAGTAATGACGCATTGTCAAAAGAGGTACTGAAGGTTTCAGCAATCGCCTGATCAAATCTCCTTAATATTTTAACTTTTTTAATTGTTTCTGTTTTGGACAGCAAGTAGACATGGAAACTGGTGAACAGTTTGTGTGTCTGAACCCTGGGGAGGGAAACTTTCAACACATCACTGGAACTACATCTCCGAGAGAATCTATCTCATTCTCTTCGTCCAACTATGGGATTGCGCCTGTGCAGAAGGAAAGTGAGGTTGGTTTGTTATGTGAAGCTTCTAATGATTCAGAAGATATCTGTAATTTAGAAGACAACCCAGTGGAAAATGTTAATGGAAGAGAGACCAATGAGAGTCCACCAAGAGAGATAGTCTCCACAGCCATGGGATTTAACCCTTACCACAATATTGAGAATGAGGAGCTCGTTTCAACTAAAGAGAAGTTTGCGGGTTCATCGAGCCAAAATGACAGAGAGGAGGAGAATGATCTTGAAATGGTGGACAAAACAAGTGAAGATATGGGTGATAATTGTGAGGAGAAAGAGGAGCCAATGGAGGAAGAAGATGAGAAGAGAGGTGCAAAACGGCGAAGGCTATCTTCCACAGGCGAAATTTGAGGAGATGGAGAAATCTAGACTGTGACGTGTATAGCTTGTGTTGGGTCTTTGCATAGTTAGACTTAGAGGACTTGTATCAACACCTTTAGGAAGTAGATTCTTACATTTGCCTCTCTTTTTTTTTTTGATTTTTTGTTGAAAAAAAAACGCAAATGTAAGGAACAAAATGGGAGTAACCAGATCAAAGATCTTGAAACTGTCGCATCATGATGTTGTGAAATGTTTATTCGCCAACTTAGTTACATTGTAAAATTCAAAATTTTATAATCAAATAAGAACCACGTTTCATATATTGTTGGTTAACTTAAGAGTTAAAAACACTTTTTGGTAAAGCATTTATATATAGAGAACAAAAAATAGAGTAGAGAGTCGGCTTTTTGGTAAAGCATTTATATCGTCTCTCTCGACTTTTTGACAAGCATCACGCGGTTCGTCTGTTGCTGAGAAGTAGTTTCTTTGTCAACTCTTTCTTATCGAGGTGTCTTACTCAGCTTTCTTCACCTCGATAAAATGACTGCGGATGCCGTTTCCTCTGGTGAATTACCCCCTTCTTCTTCTTCTTCCTGTCTCAGTTAATTTTGTTTCTATTTTTGGGGTTTTTTTTTCCATTATTTGATTTGAAAAATGGTTATGCTTTTTCGCGTCGCAGGTGTTTCTAATTGCTATGTGTTCAAGAGCCGGTTGCAGGAGTATGCTCAGAAATACAAGCTCCCAACGCCTGTATACGAGACTGTCAAAGAAGGCCCTTCCCACAAATCTCTATTTCAATCGACTGTAATTGTGAATGGTTTCACATATGATTCGTTGCCTGGATTCTTTAATCGTAAGGCTGCAGAGCAATCAGCTGCTGAGGTTGCTCTCCGTGAATTGTCAAAATCCAGTGACCTAAGCCATTGTGTTTCTCCACCTGTTGTAAGCATCACATCTTTCTCATGTTGTGATTCTGATTCTAAAGTCTTGTGCAGGACTATTGTAACTAGCCTACGGTTTACAAGTGAATTCTAGCTTATGGTTAGTTGGTAGCTGAAGTTTTGAAGGGGATGTTCTTGATTTGTCTAGTGTCTTACTTTACGCAATCATTGAGTCTCAAGAGTTTCACAACCCTTTAAAGGAGTTTATCGATTTCAATCTTATCAGATCTATATGCAGATTTTTCGGCTTTTTTTTTATGTTATGTGCGTTTGGCTAACTGTGAATGGTTTATCAATGCAGCACGAAACGGGGTTATGCAAGAATCTTCTTCAAGAGTACGCTCAAAAGATGAATTACGCGATTCCATTGTATAAGTGTCAACCGAGTGAAAATTCCGGGAGAGGTACACATTTCACATGCACGGTAGATATTGGAGGCGTAAAGTACACAGGAGCTGCAACAAGAACTAAAAAGGATGCCGAGATAAGCGCTGGGAGAACTGCCCTTTTAGCGATCCAGTCAGGATCTATGAGTAACGTTGCCAACTACAACACTCAGCTTACTGTAGTTCCTTGTGAGAAGAATACAGAAGATGCAGCAACGGTTAAAGAAACCGTCAAGGTTCCAAAAGCAAGGAAGGCTCCAAAAGCTAGGAAGGCTCAGTTCAAGAGGAAGACCCGGAATGAAAAGCGCAAAGCAGCGAAAGATGGTGAAGGTATTATCAACCCTCCTCAACCTATCCAGCATTGTCAAAATGACCAGTCAGAGAATGTCATCATCCCTCCTCAACCCACCGAGCATTTTCAAAACCATCAGCCAGAGAATGTCATGATCTCTCCTCAACCTATCCAGCATTGTCAAAATGTCCTGTCAGAGAATGTCATCATCCCTCAACCTACCGAGCATTTTCGAAACCACCAGTCGGAGAATGTCATCATCCCTCCTCAACCCACTGAACATTTTCGAAACAACCAGTCAGAGAATGTCATCATCTCTCCGCAATCTAACCAGCATCATCAAAACGACCAGTCAGAGAAAATCATCATCCTTACTCAACCTACCGAGCATTGTCAAAACGATCATTCAGAGAACATTGAGACAACGCTAAATCTGGAACAATCTTCGTGCATGGACGGGTTTAAGGAGGCAGCAATTGGGAGTGTGGAGACAGAAACAAGCCAAGCGTAACTGTCTGAAGATTTTGGGTATATCTAAGTTTGTGCTAGTATTATGTAATGTAGCCATTTTGTGCTTTCTATCTATTGTTCACGGTTTGAATATTTGAACGGAAACTGAAACATACCTTGATATATGTAGTAAGTACTATTTGGTCAATCTTATTACTTGTTTTGTTTAATTGTAACGAAACGTGATATAGTCGAAATAGGTAAGCCCAATCTTCTAACACAGCAGGCCCGTTTTGACTGAAAACCCTAATCTTAAAGGGAATTATAAATAAAATTCTTTTCTAAGTTTCATTTCTTCGGCGGTTTCTGTGGTTTTAGCAGAGGGGAAAAATGCCGGCAGGTCATGGAGTTAGGGCGAGAACTAGAGACCTGTTTGCGAGACCTTTCAGGAAGAAGGGTTATATCCCACTCTCTACCTACCTAAGGACCTTCAAAGTCGGCGATTACGTCGATGTTAAGGTCAATGGTGCGATCCACAAGGGTATGCCTCACAAGTTCTACCATGGACGTACTGGTCGTATCTGGAACGTTACCAAACGCGCCGTTGGTGTCGAAGTCAACAAACAGGTCTGCTACATTCACATCCCTTAAATAAAACTTTGATTCTGCTACTTAGTATTCTGATACGAAACCTGATTGTCGACTTTAAACTGTAGCATCTTCTGCTGTTTGGATTCATGATCTGTTTTGTGATTGATTATTACTTCTTAGAACGTAATTCTACTCCTTTGCTATAATTGAGTTCATGATTTGAGTTTTTACTTGTGTTTTTTTTTTTTTGTTGTTGTATGAAAATCTGTACTTTGCAGTATCGTTGTTCATGATTCAGTTTTAGATTCGAACTGCTTAGGGCTCGTTTGATCTTAATCAGATGACCTTAAAACTTATGTTGTTGGGCGTTTCAGATTGGTAACAGGATCATAAGGAAGAGAATTCATGTACGTGTTGAGCATGTGCAACAGTCAAGGTGTGCAGAGGAGTTCAAACTGAGGATAAAGAAGAACGATGAGCTGAAAGCTGCAGCTAAAGCTAGAGGTGAGACCATAAGCACAAAGAGACAACCTAAAGGACCCAAACCAGGATTCATGGTTGAAGGTATGACCTTGGAGACTGTCACTCCTATCCCTTACGACGTCGTCAACGATCTCAAGGGTGGCTATTAGTTTCTACTTCTTCACAGTGTTTTTGCAGTTTCTTGTTACTTTTTTGAGTTTCTTTTCATGTTTCTTAACTACAAGGATCATTTTTGGTATTTGCTTTATTTTGCTACCCTTTGAAATCATTAACATTTAGCATCTTTATTTAGTCATAACCAAGTGGCTTCTTTGATATATAGTTGTTTTCAAGACATCCTTTAGAATTAGAGTTTTCTTACTACAAAACCAATGAGTTCAAATTGTCTTCCACGATTCATTAACCGGAATATCTAACAGTAACAGTGATTAACCGGCTAGCGAAATTTCCGGTTATTAAAAATACCGGTTTTACGAGTTAAAACTTTTGTATCTTCTCAGCGTGAAATAGCTGGCGACTCAGAACTTGAGAGTGAAGAGAGATGTTCAGAATCGAAATTCTAAGAAGCTCTCTCTTTCGATCTCAATCACAAAAGCTTTCTTCTGCATCGTCTCTGTTATCGACATGGTACTCTCCAGAATCTATCTCTCACCCACAAGCAGGCGACGACGATGACCCAGTTCTTATCAAACTCTCAGTGGCCATCAGAGATTTTTACAGGGATCCGCCATTGGAGCTCTCTAGTTTCAATACCTGCCCCTCTATCAGGAAAGTTCTGCCCTTTCTCAGTGTTCGTCATGTCGTTGATCTTATCAACCGCAACCCTCTCTCCCTCCCACACATTTCTATCTTCGCTTTCTTCAAATTTATCTCATCTCAGCCTCAATTTCGGTTTACCGCTGAGTCCTACTTCGTCATGGCGCGTTTTTTAGCTATTCACGAGATGTTCGCCGAAGCACAGTCACTTATCGGGCTTGTAGTCTCCCGTAATGGGAAGAACTCGGCTTCTTCTGTCTTTATTTCTTTGGTAGATATGAGAGGAACCCCTATGTGTGATTTTGTTGTTGATAGTTTGATGATCACGTACACAGATCATGGGTTCATTTCCGATGCTATTCAATGTTTCAGGCTATCGCAGAAGCATAAATTTGTTGTTCCGATTCGTGGCTGTGGAAATTTGCTTGACCGGATGATGAAGCTGAATCCAACTGGGGCTATCTGGGGATTCTATATGGAGATTTTGGATTCTGGTTATCCTTTGAATGTGTACGTTTTCAATATTGTTATGAACAGATTTTGTAAAGAAGGTAAAATATTAGATGCACAGAAAGTGTTCGACGAAATGACTAAAAGGAGTTTGCAACCTACAGTGGTAAGTTTCAACACTTTGATTAATGGGCATTGCAAGGCTGGAAACTTAGATGAAGGGTTTAGGCTCAAAAACCATATGGAGAAAAGTAGAACACGGCCCGATGTTTTCACATATAGTGCCTTGATTAATGCATTGTGCAAGGAGAACAAAATGGATGAAGCACATGCTCTATTTGATGAAATGTGTGAGAGAGGGCTGATCCCAAATGATGTGATTTTCACTACTTTGATTCATGGTCATAGTAGGAATGGACAGATTGAGTTGATGAAAGAAAGTTATCAGAAGATGTTAAGTCAGGGTCTACATCCTGATATTGTTCTATACAATACTTTAGTGAATGGATTTTGCAAGAATGGGGACTTGGTGGCTGCAAGGAACGTTGTCGAAGGGATGATCCATAGAGGACTAAGGCCTGACAAAATTACATACACAACTCTTATAGATGGATTTTGTAGAGTAGGAGATGTAGAAACAGCTTTGGAAATAAGGAAAAAAATGGATGAGAATGCGGTAAAACTCGATAAGGTAGGCTTCTCAGCTCTTATTTGTGGAATGTGCAAAGAAGGAAGAGTCATTGATTCTGAAAGAGCTTTCAGAGAGATGATGAGAGCTGGTATGAAGCCGGATGATGTAACGTATACAATGATGATGGATGCATTCTGTAAGAAAGGTGATGTTAAAACCGGACACAAATTACTCAAGGAAATGCAGAGTGATGGGCATGTTCCTAGTGTTGTGACGTATAATGTTCTGCTGAATGGACTATGCAAATTGGGACAGATGAAAAATGCCGACATGTTACTAGATGCCATGCTTAATATAGGAGTTGTTCCAGACGACATCACATACAACATCCTAGTGGATGGTCATCATAGACATGTAAATGCATCGAAGGCTTATAAAGAGAAACCTGAGATAGGGATTGTAGCTGACTTGGCCTCTTACAAGTCACTAGTTAATGAGCTCTATAGAGCTTCAAAAGATCACCGGAATAGATAAATATCCGGCTGATTGTTCTTGGATAGAAGACCTAGAGCCTAGAGGTCGTTTTCTTCAACATAGTTAAGTTTTATTTATACATGTTATGTTCCCTCGGTCACAAAGATAAACCAACAATTTAAGTAAAAGAAGTATTACTTAACTAGAAATCTTGTCCTTAACAGGCAATAAGAAAAAACAGTGCAAGTGATTTCATAGATATCAAAACACAAGTCACAGAGCAAAACCTCTTATGGAGAGACCGAGAGATATGGAACCGAACCATTCTCTCATTTTCACTTGAAGCATTTGGCGTCCAAGAGAGCATCACCTTCAAATGGCTCTGCATCTTCAATCATTTGGCTAACACGCTCCTTCTGGGCTTCGTCTGAGATATCAATCTTAGTCCACTCGTAGAGCTCCATGTCGTACACCTCATCCATTATAAACTTAGGGATCTCTGGTCCACGGAATAGCCATAAACCCTTAACCTTGAACGGAGCCTCTGACCCACAAATCAGCATTTTTCCAAATGCATATTTACGTGCCAAGTCCATACGCTGAAGGAACCCACCCACCTTGTTGAGTGTGACAAATGACACTGTGTTCTCATCGTTGTACTTGTAATCACAGAACCATAGTGAGTAACCTTCTGGGTCATACATGTCCCAAAATCCTGCATTGAACCATATTATGGAAAATGATAAGATGCAATTGGTTCCATTAGCTAAACACTTTGTTGCATGTGAAACTAGGTAAAGAAAACATCACACACCTTTAATAGCAACCTCACGGAAGTTAGATTTGGTGTTTGAGTAGAGCCTCTTCCATTCATCTAGAATCATAGGGCTTGGTGGTAGCAAATCAAGAGGGTTCTTGGCTTTGGGCTTTGGTGCCTCTTCCTCTTCAGCCAGCTTAGGTGCCTCTGCCGCATGGGCTTCCTTTTTCTTAGGCTCTTCCTTGGGCCTTGACGGTTGGGCAGCTTTCTTGGAAGCAACAGGAGGGACAGAGTCAGTCTGTTTGACATCACCCACCACCTTCTTGAAATTAGGTTGGTTAATTACAGTCCAGAAGTATCTCTCAACATGAGGGAATGCAGAGGTAAAGCTCTTGGTCATGACCATAGAAAATCCCACGTTTAAGTTGCAGACAGTGATAATATCAGCAAGTGTAATAGAGTGTCCAACAAGGTAAGTGTTGGAAGTGAGATGTGTATTCAGAGCATCAAGTGCTCTCTTCAATGCAGAGACTGCCGCTTCCTCGCTCTTCATTTGCAAAACAATCAGGGATTAGAAAACCTGGTGTACTAATGATAAAGTGAAGAGAGTACCTAGATTGCCATCACAGAGTGAATGAAACAAGCAATGAAATTCACAAAAGCTTACCGGAGCACTGTATGGCATAAAGCCCATTCTTGGGACGAACCACTTATAGATGTTTACATAAATCTCCAATGACGAAAAATCGCTCCATTGGGCAATATGTGCCTGTAAAGTAACAAGTTGTTAATACTAACCAGTAGATTAACAAAAAAAAAAAAAAACAGAGGTGCAAACAGATAAGATGAGGGCATTTCCGCGGGGGGGGGGGGGGGGGGG
>OVAW01000328.1:0-16682 GCA_900406365.1 Heliophila coronopifolia | reverse complement strand
ATGTCAACATAAATCATCTAAAATTGTGATTGTTAATCATATGAAAATGGTGTTTTGAAAAGCATTTACAATATCAAATTATATAATTAATAAATATATTTTGTAATGGAGTATATAATTAATAAGAAGTATATACATATATTTGGATAAGATTGGAGGTTAAAATTGTAAACACAAAATTATTCTTAATATGTGTGAAAAGGCTAAAACGACAAGTAAAAAAAAAACGGAGGAAGTATTATTTTATTTTTCAATTTTACCGTTTCAAGTAATGATTTTTATTTTAATTAACCAAGAAACATTAGTTTCCCATATAACTTTTCATTTATTTTAGGAATATTAAGATATTTATTTGTCTTGTAAACATAAGAAGTTTTATAGAAAATATAAACCTAAAAAGAATAAAATAATCTAAATTTATCTACCTTAATAAGTATTTAAATTTCTAAAACGTCATTTATAAACATACAAATTTTTTTTTGTTCCATAAAAAAAAATATCCGGCGCTGATTGTTACAACATTTTTCCATATAAAACAAAAACCTTTTAAGAAAATGATTATACAAATGAGAAGATACGACTACTAGACATTGTTAAATATGTTAATATATAAGCAAAATAAAAGTATTTATCATAAAGTTTATTATTCGATTAGTATAAATGTATAATCGTCTTTATAATTAGAATAATGTTGATGAAAACCTTATCTCTTCATCCGATCACTAAAGGTAAAGTTAGTGACTCCTTCACTAGACAACACCTGTTTGCCTATTTGCAAATTGCAAGTGATGATTTTTAATGTAACATTATTTATTTAGGAAACAAATTTATTTTTAGCGTCGGTTAGTATGGGTAAGTAGAGAAAATATATAAGGCCAATTTATTACGAAAACTCTATTTTATCATAATATTGAAGTGTTAATAAAATTTTGAACAGAAGACAACCTTATGTGGGACCGGCCCTTATTTATGGGATTGGAGAGTGGAGATGCATGAAATGCAATCAACACAAAACAGAAACCAATACTTACAACAAGATAAGAGGGACCAATCTGGTCTTATCTTAAGTCTTTAAGAGCGTGTGTCTTAACACGTCACGAGCCAAAGGAATTTAAGATACAAAAATCTTACTTAGTGGAGGGACCATAAAGAAAGTGGTCCACGTAAATTAGTCTGATATCTATCTATCTTACTTCACTCTAATCTCTTCAGAAATTTTGGGTCCTCCATTACAAAGACAGCATCAAAAAGGGTACAAAAAATTCCGCAATTTTACAAAATTAAACTCTCATGAACTTACTTTTTTCTTCCGAGTAGAATCTAACAATAGATACGACGACCAAACCCAAGTTACCCAACTAACAAAAAATATAATACTATATTTATTAAATATCTTTACTTTAATCATGTACTAATCATATTATTCCAATTGTATTACTATATGAATCTCCATAGTTATCGTTTAATTAAATATTATATGAATTTTTTATTAACTACTGGACAATGGAAAAAATATTGGACAATGGAAATTCGAGAATCTGAAAGCAACATGCAAAACCATTATAACTGGATCCGGTCCGTGCGATGCCTAAAAAAACATTCCCTTCGCCACATATTTTATTAAAAAGTTTTTGACCTAATTTATTTATAAATATAGGCTCCAATTTTTTAAAAAAAATATTTTTTTGGCCCCAAATTTTATAATAAAAACTTTTGTATATAAATTTATTTTCAATACTCAAACTCTTAAATTGTCATGACCGGTCCTGATTATAACCTCAAATCTTTCACCGTGATATTTAAAGCAAACACAGCCACAATCTTTTCTCGCTTTTTAGGAAAAAAAATACAAAACAAATGAAGAAAAATAGAAAACTACAGTTACAACTTACAAGTTTTAGACCAAATTCTGTAGTGACCTTAGTAAATGCAATTATTGAGATTTGAGAATCAATACGTAGTGGCTATGTAATTTCCCTTTCCCTAAAAAAAGAGAATCAGTTCTTGCTCTCAAATTTCTCCACAAAATGAAAATCAATATATACTATTTCAAGAACCAAATCATCATGCATCTAGAAGATGCAAACCACAAAGGTTATATGAAAACTATATATTTTTTTTACCAAGGAGCGTTCGACCTAGTGGCAAGGATCCTCTCCAAAAATGAAGTAGTGTGTCCAGCCACCATAGTTCGAAACTTCTTGGGAAGAGATTGAATAAACAAATTTAACCTGCTCTGATCCCCCGCCAAGAAAGACTACAAGTCAAAGATCCGGAACTTCCGTGTTAATAAAAAAAATTATATTTTTGTCTACTTCTTTGTTTTTAGATACAAAGATTTGACGGGATTAGTTTGGCCTAGTGGCATCAAACTCCATGTATGAGGTTGGAACTTGGAACCTCAGTAATTGAAGTATAATGTCATGCCCCGGACTAAATTTTATAATTATTTAATTGAATTAATGGACATTTGATAAGCATAGCCGTGTTGGTCATAAATCTGCTAAGCGAATACGAGATCTAAGGTTAAAAACCACCAAGCAACATAATATTTTGTTTATTTTTATGTAGTCCCTGTATAATGTGTGGTTTAATAACAATTAATCGTTGAGAAAAAAAAATATAACACGGATTTTAGAGTTTACCTTAATTTCTCTTCTGGTTTGATTTTGAGATACTTTGATATTTCAGTCAAGACCATTTCAGATTATTGATGAAAATATTTAATTTATATATATATATATAGCTACTTCTTTTGTAAGAAAATCTACTATATATTAAAAAGGGAAAATTTTTACCAAAAAAACCTTAATTTTGTAAACAATTACTTCAATTGCCATTACAAAATTAAAAGCACTAGAAGGAGAAAATGGTAAAAAACTAATTAGGTTAGTTTAATGAAACAATATAACTTCTAAAACATATTTTGGTTAACGTACATGCTTTTTCATATTAAAAAAAAACTTATTTAAAAAAATCCTATTAATAGTTAAAAAAATAAACGTTGACTCTTTACTATTATAATAAAAAAAACGAAAATTAAAAAAAAAAACAATCGGTTAAAGAAAAGAAAAAAAAGTTCCTACAAATATACCCAAATTTTAGGAATTAATTTCACCTAACACATAAAATTCTATGAATTAATTTAAAGAAAAATATATTAAAAGAAAAAATAATATACAAATATATTAATTTGTATATATAAATCATTATTATGAATAACAACTATGTTTAACAATGACAATAAAAAAATCACATATAAAATAAGAAAATTGAAACAAAAATAATAATAATAAAATATATAAATAAAATAAAATATTAAAATAAAAAAAAATCCGCGCACAGCACGGGATATCATCTGGTTTGTATTTAAATCAGAATTTTGTTCGACTATCCAATTATACGTACTAAAAAAATTATTTGTTTCACTAACAATTGATACTATTGAGACCTAAGAAAATGTTCTTATTCCAAAAAAAAAAAAGAAAGGCAGAATTAATGGGGGTGTTGCATCAATCACCTTTTGTATATAATTTTGGTTTAGGTGATAAAAAAATTCCTTTTTTAAAATTCTTGAATGGCTTGATGGCATCATAAAACAGCAGACCCCACATTATCAACATCATAATCATTCACCACATTGAATTAAATATTATAAAAAAATCAAACACTAATAAGTGATATGTCGCGTAGACACAACATAGTGTTCGTGTTAGCTTATATAAATATTTGCCTTATCGAACGCCATAGATTCCCATAAAACAAGCTAAGATATAAGTTTTAAAGAAAGAGATGAAAAATATGAAAGAGGAAAACCGAAAAGGACCATGGACAGAGCAAGAAGACATCATCTTAGTTAACTTTGTCAACTTATTCGGAGATCGAAGATGGGATTTTGTAGCCAAAGTTTCAGGTTTGAAGGTGGAGGGAGAAACATAAGAATAGGTATAAAGCTTATGTTTTGTTAAATGGGCGGTAGGACCAAGACCGTTTCAAAGTATTGGAAGATCTTTTTAATTTTTTTTATTAAACATCTTTTTAGTATGATAAAAAAATATGGGGTGAGAGAACTATTTGATGGTTACTCTCACCTTAGGAGATTAGTCTGATGTTAAAATCTGGATCACAAATTGGGCCATAATATCATATATATTTAAATTTTTCTTAAAAGTAAATTTGTATTTGACTTTTGGAACCTTTTCGACTACTCGAGTGGAATGTGCTAAAAGACAGCCCTGGTCTTCAGAAAAGAACACCCATAACATGGTTTTATTTGTAGGTTTAAAGAGAACAGGAAAGAGTTGCAGATTAAGATGGGTTAATTACTTACACCCTGGTCTTAAACATGGTAAGATGACTTCACAAGAAGAATGTTTAGTCCTTGAGCTTCACGCAAAATGGGGAAACAGGTCAGAAAAAAACCCTAAAAATATTTGAAATCCTTTTCTCATTTTGTTTTCTATAAATTTTGGAAATTCTGAAATATAGGTGGTCAAAAATCGCCAAGAAATTACCGGGTCGAACGGATAATGAGATAAAGAATTACTGGAGAACTCTTATGAGAAAGAAGGCTCAAGAGAAGAAGCTTCATATGTCTCCAAATTCCTCATCATCTGGAGGATCATCCAATGAAAAGCTAAATCAAGAATGTGGGAATATTGGATTCTATTCCATGGATGACATATGGAGAGAGATTGATGAATCTGGAGACAACACTATTAAACCGGTAAGAGATATCTACACAGAACAAAACTGTTTCTTCAATTTCCCTCCTTTGGATTCTCCAGCATTGGAAAGCTCAATATGGAACATGGATGTAGATGAAAGTAAGATGTCTTGTTTTGACATTGATGAGTTTCCTCTTAGTTTTGAACATGGTAATAATTAGTAGACTAAATTAGGATTTGATTAATTGGTATGTTAATATATATATATATATATTATATTATCAAATGACTGAAGTAGTTTTCTATGACATGCATAAATAAAAAAAAAACCAGTGTAATAAACTCATGTGTATGTTATGCTTTTGTTTGCTTCAAATATGTTAGTATGTATATTGAGTGAAAAAGTTCTTTTATTTACTCAAAGTGATGTTTTTTATGGTCATATATCATTTTTATTAATATTATTATCATATGAGACATTACTAGAGCTTTAACTTTATTACTTTTAAAAATTGTTTAAATTTTGAATGGAAAAAAGCAAAAAGAATAAAAGAATGGCTGCCTAAAGAAAGCTAGGAGCTATAAAAAAAGTGGAGAGGGAGCCTAATAATAGTTAAGCTCAAATTTTTAAAATGATACAAAACTGGAAACAGCTATTATGTAATGATTGGCTGATTCTCACCAACAAAAAAAGTATTCTTGATCTTTTAATAATTTGGAGGACACAATTTAACCATATATATTTCATTATATGATTTTACAAAGACCGATAATCTCAACTTTTTGAAGTCATATATCATACACTAATCATCCATAAATATTATAAGCAAACATCCAAACAGATTAATCCAAAGTAACCGATTTGTGTGAAAGAGTAAAATACACTACTTTTGAGGTTTGAATCTGGTTGTTTTCGGTTGAAGAAACTAAATTGTCATTAGACTGATGTTAAGAAAAAAAACAATTTCTGGTGAAATATGAGATTTTGCTCTCTTTTTTCGTTAAAAAAATTATCTTAGATTTTGACTCCATTTTTTTAATAAAAATAGATAATTTCCAAATTATTATTTTGTTTGAGATCCACAATATTTCAGGATTAGCTTCGAGTGTTATCACTTAATGAGATTGTTAGGGAACACAATATGCGAGGAGATAAATCAGAATTTACTATTGTATGAAATACAGAATATAAATAGAATCTACTAATGGAATGATGTTGCCGAATGTTCATTCTGTGGCCCAAAATTAAAAAAAAAAAACTAATGGAGTTGGAATTTCTCGGAGACAAATCGAATTCCTTAACACGAAACCATCTAACTTGTTTGGAAGGTTTTGACTTGTTTTTTAAAACATGCGCATTTTCCAGTGCTGACGTGGCGGATCCATAAAACCCAACGAACTGAATTTCGTAATCATTTTTTTTCATTGCAAATATTCAATAGATATTTTTTTTTAACTTCTTATTAAAAAGGGAATCAAATTCTCATAATCAAACATATATGATATATAAATATATAAATAATGTTAATTGCTAGATCTTCAAAATATAATTACAGTGTAAATTTATTTTGTTTTTGCTTACCAGATGTCTTGGACGTGTTTGTGGATGATACACAAAAAACTCTTGCATTTTATTAAAAATTCGTGGAAAAAATCAAATCAATGCATAAACTTATTGTACAACTTGTCCAAGAAATATATCCTTCTGCTATTTGAAATATTAGAAAATATATTAATTTTTTTGGATATTGTAAATATTTAACGTCAACATAAACCTAATATATTGTGGTTTTTGTCAGCTAAACAGTCCCAAAGTACTTGCAATAAATTTTATTGAAATTCAACATCTTCATTTTTTTCTCAGTTTTTGCAGGTTAATATAGATAAACGTAATAGATTTGAATTCAAATTATATTTTATATTTCATATGTAGTAGTTTCTTTTTGTATTTCTTGTCTTGGACATTTTTAATATTTTTCAAAATAGTTACATTCTAAATATAAATATAGCAGTAACCAAATATATTTGGTAACAGTGATATATCTAGTTTATTAGGAGTGTGAACACCGAAGCACCTACTACCAATAAAAATATTATATTTAATATATTTATTAGCTAATTTACATTGTGCCCCATATCAAAACTAAATATTTCTTTTTTTTTTTGTCAACATTTGGGCCACAACAGGCCGGCCCATTAGCCTAAAATCCCACTAAAGGGAAACCTCATCGTAGAGGCGGGGAATCGAACTCCCGATACCAAGGTCATGCTAGTGGCCTCAATATTTCTTTTATTTCTATATTAGACTACAACGAATAAATTGTTTCATATTAAAAATTTTGATGTATATTAAAAAAAATATTTATATACCATATATTAAAAAAATATCAATATACCTAATTTTTTTCCTATAATTTTTTTCCCCAAAAAAAAACAGATCCTCTCCTTCTTGGTCATCTTCAGAAGAAAAAGTCAATGAATAAAGAAAGATCATGACTCATCCCAAGACTAATTCAGGAATAGATATAAAGAAGAAATTGATCTAGTAAACATTTATAATAATGTCTTCTCTCTTACCATTATAAGGCATTAATGATGTATCAATCTTATTATCTTATATAATATGATTTGTGGACTATTCTATAATTTTTTCAAACACTTGAATACTTCAAACTAATAGATAAGTAACTGATAATGTGTTTTCTTTATTTTATTTTCTTAAATAGATACAATTTTTCTTGTAAAAGGTAACCACTGAAATTCTAGCTGGGACAAATTATTTTAGAATATTGCATGAACTGAAAAATAACAATCAAAATTTTATATTACTTCTTAACAATCATTTTTATTATATACTATGAAAAATAAGACGAAGTCAAAAGAAAGGTCCAAATTAAATTCAAAGGAATAATAAATATAAATAATAATTCATATCGCATCACAGATTCGTTAATATATAAGCAATATAAAAAAAAAATGAAAGGAAAGTTTCAATAAGCAATATTTTGCGTTATTCGTTCAACTCACAATTGCGAAATCAAAGTCAAACTGTGAGTATACAAGGAAGGTTTTATCTATATATATAAATATATAAGCAATTTAATAGTGTTGTGTGTGTTTTCATATGATCATATACATATGTGATGTGTGCACAGACGAATCGGGTCTCGGTCCTTAATTTTGAGAATTTTTTTTAGATGTAAAAAAAAATTTTTTTATGTAAATTTTTTTTAGCTCTTAAATTAACCCTCCTAATTTTCGTTCTAGATTCGTCCTCCGGTATGCATATTACATATAGTTACTACACAGTTCACGTGTCATGTATACATGTAATTTCAAAATTTGTTATGAAAAAAGTGGGAGTAGCCACTGGCATGAATATACCGAGAAATTCATCTTTAAAATTAGGTTTGTGGTTGAAATTAGGTTTGTTGGATACAAAAAAAAAATAAATTTATTTTTAATGATGCAAAAATCAATTAATTTAATAAAAATACATAAATTATGGGTGCAAATGCATCATATCTTTTTCTTTTTCCCTCCGCCACCGGTTATGAAAATAGTGTGAACTCGTTTTTTTGTTTGAATTTAATTTTAACTAAAGACATATTTATTTATATTTGGCTAGTAAACAGCGTTACAATTTTTAGACTTCGTAGAAAATTTGGTGACTAATCTCACGTTAAAATTAATCGGCAATGAAAGCTCAAACCGTATTTATTGCAATTTAGGGTCTTTTGAAAATTGTGACTTTCATTTATGATAGAACGCAAGTTTCAACTAAAAAAAAGCCTGTGAAAGCTAAAATAAGGCAATAACCATGCATTTCATTTTCAAGCAAGTTGTTTTCTATTAAGTCTCTTATAAAAAATTAATAATAACTCAATTCGTATCATATGATTTTTTGACATCTTGAATATTCCACACTGGAAATATTGAATATACAATATCAACTTTTTCACTCATCACTTACTAATTTAAAATTAAATGTCTATAATTTCTAATATGGTATTAGGGCTACATTGCTCTAATTTTTTCGATTATGGACTTTGATATATATGAGTTTTTTTCCACGTCTTATATGTTCAATCTTAAATATGAATGAATTTGTTAAATATTTCAAATTGAAAATTAAATTAAATTTTATAAAATGTTAGTATATGGGTACCTAACATAGTTTCCAAGAACATTTTTCCCCCGGCAATTTCCAAACAACTTAAATATCTTTTAAATGATTCGGTCTTAAAACGAAAAAAAAAACTAATCTTATTTTATTTTTCATCTTCGGGTATCAACTCCTACCCCAAGATAATTATTTATTGTTTTATTGAGAATTTTAGATGACATACATAACAGAAAAAAAATGACAAGTATTTCAGTTTTATTTATTTTCTCTTTCAGTTTTATTATACTAGTTGATTAGTTTGACAAATTCGTTACATTTAAGTTTGACAGCAATAATTTACTCCTAATCTATTAACACTACACTACAAAAACATAAAAATCTATGTACTAGATTTCCTGATATTTACCAGTGCATTGAATACTAAATGAAATTAATTGTAACTTTCACATAAAGTAACAGATGCAGATTTTAGTACTTTCGTCAGAATTGACTAATACAGTAATCAACTTTTTTTTAAATTGACTTGATCAATGCTACGTCGTTTTATGATACCGCGTTTTTGACTAATGAACATTTCTCCTACCTATCTATACGTACACATACATATACATATATACGTATCTATATAATGTATATATATAGCTGTTTCTCTACCTTCTTTTTATTATCTGCTTCAGTTTATTACTAACAAACAAAAATAAGTTTTTTATTTTTTTGTTGTGTAACAAAAAAAACAGAGTATCTTCTTCTTCTTCACATAATAAAAACAGAGAGACGAGAAAGCAAAAATAAAAAATAAAAAAACAGAGTAAAATTACAAAAATGGGGAAGCATTTGTTCCGATCATCTTCTCCGGCAGAGAAATCAGCTGAACAATTGGTTGCTGAATCAGCTCTGGAGGAGTGTATGAGCAAAATCAAATCCGTTACAACCAAATGGACGGCTTCTTCTCCTTCTAACGGATTCCTGTTTTCTACTAATAGTCGTCGTGAAGCGGAGGAGTTTGTTAAAGCCGTTAAGGATCTACAGAGCACAATGCACCGTCTTGTTTCCGTTAATTCTTCATCGGAGAAGCTTGTGTTCGCGCAGAATCTGATGCAATCGGCGATGAAGCTTCTCGAATCGGAGTTTCATCGTGTGTTAATGGCGAATCGGGAGTATCTAGATCCGGAATCGGTCTCTGTACGGTCTTGTAGATCTTCTAGATTCAGCTCTCCGACTACGGTTATAGTCTCTGATTCTGACGACGAAACCGCTTACGAAGAAGGAAACGGAGAAGAACACAGATTCAATGGAGGAGATACAGACGCTGTATATGATCTAAAGATGATCGCGGATTGTATGATATCTACGGGATACGCTAAGGAATGTGTTAGGGTTTATAAAACCGTACGGAGATCGATTGTGGACGAGACGCTGCGTAATTTGGGAGTTGAGAGATTAAGTCTTCATCAGATTCAGAAGATGGATTGGGAGACGTTGGATTCGAAGATCAAATCGTGGCTACGAGGTGTGAAATTAGCGGTTAGGTCTTTGTTCTTCGGCGAGAGGATACTTGCGGATCACGTTTTCTCCTCGTACGGAAACATTGTTGAGTCTTCCTTCACTGAGATTACTCAAGAAGGAGCTTTAAACCTTTTTATATTCCCGGAAAACGCGGGAAAGATTAAGAAGTTAAGCCCCGAGAAAATGTTTAGGTTTCTTGACATGTACGAAGCGCTTGTGAGTCTGTTTTTAGAAATCGAATCTATCTTTTACTTCGATTCAGCCGCGGCGGTTAGATCTCAGGTGACAAACTCGTTAGCTAGACTCGGCGATTCCGCGAGATCGATGATGGCGGATTTCGAATCGGCGATTCAGAAGGAAACGTCGAAAACGCCGGTAATCGGCGGCGGCGTTCATCCGTTAACACGTTACGTTATGAATTATCTCTCCTTCCTCGCCGAGTACAAAGATTCGATCGCCGCGATCTTCGAAAATTGGCAGCTAAACGTGCCGTCTCCGTTACCGGATTCTTTACTCATCAACGGCGGGGACGAGGCTCATCCGGAGGATATCTACTTATCTCCGGTCTCCGTACGAATCGCTTGGGTGATTCTCCTCACGCTCTGCAAAATCGACGGTAAAGCTCAGCTTTACAAAGACGTAGCTCTGTCGTATCTCTTCCTAGCCAATAATCTCCAATACGTCGTCGTTAAAGTCCGATCCTCGAATTTAAAGCTCATTCTCGGTGACCAATGGGTGGTGAGAAACGAGACGAAGGTGAAACAGTACGCAGAGAAATTCGAGAAGCTTGCATGGGGGAAGGTGCTGACGTCATTACCGAAAAATCCGACGGAGGAGATTTCATCGGCCGAAGCTAAAGAGTTATTCGGTAGATTCAACGATGAGTTCGAGGCGTCGTACCGGAAACAGACTTCGTGGGTCATACCCGACCCGAAACTTAGGGAACAGATTATAATCTCGTTGAGTCAGAAATTAATTCCGGTTTACACTGAGTTCTACGAGAGAAACCGGGTCGGTTTGGTGAGAGAAACATTTAATGAGTCTATTGTCAGATTTAGCCCTGAAGATTTAGGTAATTACCTCTCGGATATTTACTTTGGAAGCAAAGGCTCAGGGAGTGGATCTGGATCCGGATCCGGACCTGGAACTAGTTCGTCCAAAACGGGTAAATCTAGGAGAGGACGTAGCCATTGAATGAGTAATTTTGCTTAATATTAGATATTTAGTTTTCGTGTGTCTGTTGTTAATAAACGTAACAGTGATGTCTAATATTATTTGTTTTATTGATTATCAAAGACAAAAGAAAATATAAAATGATGCATTTTTTTTGTTTGTCGTCATAAAAATGATACATTTACATATACAAAAAGACTAGTATAAGTAGTAGTTCTTACTTGCCCCACCCCCACCGGTTAGGACACAGTAGTTAAATAAAATTGGGCCAAAACAATATTTGAGCTATGTACAAAAAAAATTGCGCTAAAAAACCTATTTTGGGCCGGTTTAGGAAGACATATTATGTGAGTTTTATCATCCACAATGAACTAGAATTTGGTAACTTGATTCAATCAATTCTTAAAATTAGCGAGCGCATGGTCTATGTTCGCGCTGCAGCGGGACGGGCTGGTAAATAAATTTAGGTTGAATTAACATCCTTTTGTACTTGAATTACTCTTTTGCAGGTAAAATGTAAGGTTTAAGTTTGGTATCTTTGATATCCAGACCAGACATCAGACTTGTATATGTGAGCTTTTAGGTTCTTTCTTAACCATTGTTATCTTATTTGTTAAGTAATCGTGGTCAATTAATTATTAATGTGAAGAGGTTAAATTGATTTATTTTATATTTTTAAATTTATAAACTAGTTTTATTTAAAGTTGATTTTCTTTAAAATTAAATGGTTTAAAAGTTTGTCTATTACATGTTCAATATAACTAATATTTAAACTAATTTATGTATAATAATAATAATTACTTACTGCTTCTAATTTATTAATGACAATCTTGTTATATTTTATAAAATAAAAATTAATTTGTTAAAAAGTTACCATTTTAATATTTAGTGGATAATGATAACAATGTTTTGGAAGTGATTTCAATAATTTTTTATAGTTTTAGTTAAATAAAATTTTGTTTAAAATCTATTTATTCTACGAATTTGATTGTGGTTAATATTAACTAATTAATTTATTTAAAAGGTTATTTTATTAATAATTATTTTTGGGTAATAGTTTTTTTTTAAGATAATTATGCGCCTTTTTTT
Organism: Heliophila coronopifolia; assembly: GCA_900406365.1. Lineage (NCBI taxonomy): Eukaryota > Viridiplantae > Streptophyta > Magnoliopsida > Brassicales > Brassicaceae > Heliophila > Heliophila coronopifolia. The sequence goes on along the minus strand of OVAW01000328.1, from coordinate 4,121 downwards.
GATATTAATATAATAATTATTTTTTTTATCTAAACTACACAGTTTTGCCTTTTTAATGAAAAAATTAATGCTATGAATTAATATATAATAAATTAATTTTCTAGTATTTTTAATTTTCAATAGTATTTAAAGTAAATGTTTACAAAACAAATATCTAATAATAAAATATCTAAGAGTTTCACAGAAGATGGGATTACACAAATTGATAGGGTTTGAATCAATGGGGAGTCTAAAGAAGAACGAAAACAAATGCTTCTTTGCCGCCATGATTTCGGGCGGCAAAAAATCTTGACCTCAAAGTTCAAAGTCGGGAAAAGTTCTTTACATTGTGGATCAAATTGATTTTGTTCTGTCAATAGTGTGATAGAAGAGGGTCGGACCTTGAAATTATTTAAAATTTTGGGGACGGAGATACTGTTTAGTTTTTTTTTAACTTTGGAAAAGTTACTTATTAAATATTTGGTAGCTAGTGACAGTAATATCATCATGCTAATTTAGAATCCATAAAATCTGACTTGTTTTATAGACTTGTAGTTTTACGATATTTATTATGGACAATTAGATACTTCTAAGTAACTCTTGATTTGATATGCTAATAAATCATACATGCATGAAATTATATATGTTATCGTAGAAGATATATACACAAATACATGTCTATGTAAGAAATGCTTACAAATACATGTCTATATAAAGAGGCTAAAGAACACCACAAAAACTCAACATAGACTACATAGTACAATATAGTGACTGCCGTGCTTAGGTATTAGAAGGTCTAAGACAAAAATTTTAAATATATAGACTTTTCGATTGAAAAACACATATTTAATTTATATTACCTAAAATAAAACCTAAATTTTTATGATATTTCGATGGTATCGAATATTTTTTTTTTTACATAGGCACGGCTCTAATATAGTTTCAATTACCATTGGGCCATATACCATTGCCTACATCAACCGATGAATACCGGAATTTTTATTATAAACTAAACCTAAACCAGTTCTTAAAATATAATTTATGACAAATAAATGAAATTAAGATGCCCCAAAACATATATATATATATATTTTTTTGTCATTTTATACGTATATTATATATTAGGAGCCTTTTTAAAAGTTTCTCCCAAATCTTTTTGCACCATATCTTTTTTGTTTTCAGTTTATTTTACCAACTAAATTAACCTATGTATTTTTTATCAGATTTGATTCGGGTTTGCCAAACTTTCTCTTTAAAAGAAACATTTTTTTTTATCGGAAACAGGTATAAAATTTCCCACATCCCAATCGAAAAATTATTCCAATATTACGTAATCTAATCACATAATATATTTTACTTTTAAAAGGGATAACTCTACAAATGTAAAATTAATCTTAAACTATCTTTCACCTTATACAGAAACAAAATATAATATTTCACCTTATTCAGAAACAAAATATTAAAATTATATCAATTTTAATATTTATAAATATATTTACTAATACGACAAAAAAATATTAAAAAATTTTAAAAAACATTAAAATTAATGCCAAAATATAATTATTTATTTTAAACCATGTCAAATTAGAAAAAAAACTAACTATATTTATTTAAAAAATACATAAAAACCTGGAAACTAACTAAACTCAACAAAGATCCGTCATCCCAATAAGGTTTAGATCGAACCTTAAAATCTGAACCCGAACCTAAGACCAGCCGCCGATCCAAGGAAGAAGCGGAGTAATTGGTTCGGGAGATATTGAGATGTCTAACGATACGGAACCAGATAGCTCGGGTCAACAATCGGAATCAAAGTCGCGGAAGCGTCCTACGCCAGGGGGTAATTGGTTGCCTCCTGGTTGGAGAGTTGAAGATAGGATCCGAAGCTCCGGCGCTAGAGCTGGTACGGTCGATAAGGTACAAAGTCTCGGCTCTAAACTAATTTCTCTTTGAAATTTGAGCTTACCTTGTTGCTAGAATTTATGCAGATTAGTGATTCTTTGATTGCTGTACCTTACATTGGTTTAGAATTAGAATTCGGATCCTCCAGCGCTACGATATCTTTAGAGCTGTCAAATGGAGGGGGCGCTATGCCCAATCCGCCCCGCTAGGGTGCAAATATGGTCACATACATTTAATCCCAAATTAAAAGCCAATGTTTAAGTGTAGATCCTTTTTTTTTCCGCTCTGCGGTTATGCGGTTTTATAAGTGTGGTTAGTATCATTTCGGTTATTCGATTCTTTTGGAGGTGGATCAGATTGATTTGGTTTAGTAAATATTGTACTAGAAGAGATGAAGTTTTGGTGGTTTTCTTATCCGCAGATTTATAGCATTGTTTTTTCTGGTATTTGCAGTACTATTACGAACCAGTTACAGGACGTAAGTTTCGGTCCAGGAATGAGGTACTTAACTACTTGGAAAATGGAACGGCTACAACAGGCAGCAAGAAAGTAGAGAACACGGATTTCAGTTCAGATGTAACTTAAAGTTTAAACCTTTCACTGCCTTTTTTCGAACTCGAGATACATATTGAAATCTTGTATTTTTGCAGTATTTAGAAAGCCAAGGAAGTAGTAAAGCCAGAAGAAAAGCTAAAGAGCCGCCACCGCCACCACCTGTGCCATTGAACTTTGATTTTGAGAATCCACCGGAAAAAGTAAGTTGGAGTATGACAAAAACAAGAGAAGAAGAAGAACAAGGTTGGACACCTTTTATCGGGGATGACAAGGTTCAAGATTTAGTGAGACGAGATTGGAGCACTGCGTTTTTCGCTATCACGACTCGAAACCCAAGTAAAATATCGGAAAGACGATGATGAAATTGTGGCGATTTTTTGGGTCGTTGAATGTATTTTAAGATATTTTACAGAGATGAGTTATATTCTAATTGGGGACAGAAATCTACATTTGGGTTTGGACATGGAACTTTTCAATGTTCCAGAGTCTTGTACTTTAGTGTTTTAGGAATAAACTTAAGCCAACAAATTTAATATTTTGGAACAGAAGGAATTTTAACAGCTTGAATGTTCTTAAGACTTTTTTTTCCCAGCAATAGATGCCTGAAAATTTCATCTCCCAAGCAAGGATTATAAGTACTTAATGCTGACAATAGCTATCAATATGGGAGGGCCGCCCGTATGCTCAGCTCTCACCGCACCATAGCGGTACGGGTTTGGTTTATGGAAGGGCCGTCCGCATGCCCAGCCCTCACCGCACCACGGCGGTATGAGTTTGGTTTAGATTATTTAGATCCAAAAATTTGGCAGTTTTTTTCGGTTTGAGACCAAATATGTCAGCGGATTTATTTGGGGCAGGTTCGCGGCACCCACGGTAACTGCATAAGACAAAATTATACTTTTTTATAATAGAATGGGCAAATGTTAACGTCCGTTAATTTCTGTGTAGTGCTTTTTCAATTTTTTGCAAGTTCGTGATTTAATTAGGTAACGATAAAAATTCGTGTTGATTTCAGGTAAAAGAAGCCAAATTTGTGAATTAAACAGGTTTTTTCCCTTTGATTAAAACTATACATTTTATATTAGATTTCTGTATTTTGGCAACTATGATTATTGTAGACTATGTCTTAAGATCCAAGGACCAAAGTGCAATCACACAGAACTTGTAAGTGGTCCAAACCAAAAGACAAGGTTCGCCAGAGAAGCATCAAGCATGAGATTATGTTACTTCTCTTGGATGAGGTGGCAATGTCTCATTGGGAGAGAGAGAGTTCTTTACTGTTTTTGATTCTCTTTCTCTCAAGCCATCTTCCTATCTTCTTGTTGTGTGGTTTGTAACCATGAGAGAGTTTAAGTTGTAACTCTCAAAGAAGCATTTTTATATGCTTGGTTTATTAATGGAGGGCCGAGGGACCATCTTCCCTCCCGAGATGTAGGGGATTCCGAACTCGGTTAACAAATGTCTTGTGTTCTTTATGGTTTTTGCTTAACTCTCATCCTTGAACAAAAAGCAACTCTAGGTCAAGATCCTAACAATTATTTTAGTGACGTAATTCCAAAAAATGTATTTTAACAAAAATATTTATGTATTTTTGAATTTTGTTTTTGGGAAAAAAAATATTTGGACCATATTTTAGTCGGCATGTGCGATCGGAGAACACAAATAGATAGGGTTCCTATCAAAAA
>OVAW01000327.1:0-16683 GCA_900406365.1 Heliophila coronopifolia | reverse complement strand
ATTTAGGGCGCAGCTTTAGAGATTTCGAAGTTTATGAATGTACTACTGCTCTTCAAATAGCGGAGCAAAGGATTTTCAAATCACTCTCTCTCTCTCTCTCTCTATGCTCTCTTAGTCGCTGGAAAAAAACACACAAAAAAATTTAGGGTTTTTTAGTTACGATAGTGATTTGTTTTTCTCGGTCTAGTCAGCATATATGATTTGTCCAGTCATCCAAAATAGACGGACTGTTAACAGCATTTAACTATGGGTATTAATTTGTACTAATTACTAGATTTAGGAACCATCAAAGTCTGTTTTATTGTTTAGGTACTAATATGCATATTGTAAAATAGTTTGGGTATTATCATGCCTTTACCCCCACAAATGAAGCTGTCGACATTATTTAGGGATGTAAGAGATGAATATTTGAACAACTAAATTAGCTATCAGATAGGGACTGATGTTCCGAATTATGAGTTTGTCAGAATCCGCCACGTCTTGTTTTTTTCCTATGAAACTGTAGAAAGAAATACAAAATGATACAAACTTAAATATTAAATAAATATCTAATTAAATATATAAATAGCTTATTCAGTATTTATGTATATATGGCCGTCTCAATGTTTATGAAGACCCTGCTCGAAAAAAAAAATTAGGCTTTCGATATATGTGTAACAAAAATTTATCAAACACCAACTAATTACATTGTTATAATTTCTGTTTTTTATTTAAACAAAACCATTCTTCTAGTTTTTTAAACAAAATCTTCTACTAAATTATTATAATTGATTTCACCAAAATTTAGTTTTGCGCAAATAAGATTTCAATAACTTTATTTTGAAAAACTACTCTCTCAAAAAACAACATTTACGGGAATAGTTACTAAAACTCTAAAGCAGTTGTTTCATTCTAATTTTTTTTTTACAAAATATTCAATCTATAAAAAAATATTCAAATTTGATTAATAAAATTAATACAAACAAAACAAATGAAAAATAAACCACAAAATATTATAATATTTATTTAAATTAAGTTCGTATAACATATATTCAATTTATGTTAAGCAAGGCAATTTAAGCTCACTACTCCACATTCCCACTTCACGTGTAAGCACTTTCAGGGTTTAAAATGGGTTGAACAATGACATAAGGAAGGATATAATTTATACATTATATTTTTTTAATTCTAGTTTTATTTATTTATTCTATAACTTGAATGTATTCTAATTTAAAATATGGTTATTTAAAGTATCATGAAAATGATGTTTAAACTATCTCGTACTTGCGTGACAAAAAGAACTTACATTATAATTGGTCCCACCGGGCACCAATGAGACTAAGGTATAAAGAGAGTGAGAGAGAAGAACTAAAAATAATTGGTCCCACCGATTTTTACTTTGGTGGAATGTAACATGCTTTTATTATGGTTCTTAAAGATATACGGGTTTTGCCCAAAGATAATAAAAAAAAAACAAAAAAATTCACCAGAAAAAATATATTTTCCGGCCTCCAAGTTTTTTAGAATTATTTATATTATACTTGGACTCCATTTAAAAAAAAAAAAAAACCAAAATCTTAGTTTAGTTTCCGGTCTTTAAAATTTTAGACAATTTCAGGACCGGTCTAATATCCAAATAGATGTTGCTCAGGGTTTTTTAGAACTTTGATCTCTTGGTTTCCACCTTCATATCCTCCTTCCATATCATAATCTCCAGCCAGTCATGATAAATCCTTTCAAGCAGAAAGTATTCTATAAAAACATCATGTAAAAAAACTGAGAGGGTGTTAAAAGAGGAAATATTTAAGAACAAAAATTTAAAATATAAGTTAACTCAATTTAATGCTATTAAATACAAAAATAAACATTTTAAAAGTTTATTAAAGGTAATTAGTCTATAAAAGCAATGTTAAACATGTTGTTAAATACATCAATTAAAATATTAGTTTTATTTATTATTTAATATTTTTTTTTCACTATTATTATTATTAATATATTTAGTAGCCTATTTTATTTTTTGAAAAAAAATAATTTCATTATATTACTTTAGTATTTTTGTTAATATTAAAATAATGATAAATAAGTTAAATAATTGTTACCCGATCTGCCCAGCCCTAGACCACATCCTCGCTAACTTTCGGCCCAATTTGTTTTTTTTTTTATTTCTTAAAGACATACGTGTAATATATTACACGATATTTTTTTGTTAACATGAATATGAAAACTGAAGAATTTTTGAGCTAGCAGAGTTTTGAGCTACAAGGGATGATCCGGGGAGAATCCGATAGAGAGAGACACAATGATCAGTCGAGCTAGCAGAGGATCCGGTAGAGAGAGACGCGATGATCGATCGGAGCTAGCAGCTGGGGTGGCTTAGGTCCCATAAAATATAGTATTAGGAGTCCATAAAAAAATATTGTTATCTAATATTAGAAATATTTTCTGTTTTCGCCCGGCCCAAAATATGGTTGAACCGGTAATAGCTAGCAGAGGATCCGGTAGAAAGAGATGCGATGATCGGTCGGAGAGAGAGAGAGTGTGTGAATGATCGGATGTACTATAAAGAGAATGAGAGAGACAGCGTGAAGGAGATGAAGTGAAATGATTGGTGGGAATGTAGAAGCCCACCTATTCGATAGCAAACGAGTTTGGAAAATAATTGGGTCCCACCATATAAAGGAGAGTGAGAGAGACAGCGTGACGGAGATGAACTAAAATAATTGGGTCCCACCAATTCGATAACTATATTTTAGGGTTTTTTGTTTTTTGTGTTTTTTGCCCTGGCCTCTTAAAATGATTAAACCGGGCTTGAACCAACAAGTCCATATTTCTCAATTTCATTGCCTCTCCACCTTTTCTATCTAAAAAGAATAAACTTTGTTTGGTAAAGATAGTTGTGTACTTGACAACAACTTTTAAAATCTTACAAACAAATATTACCAAAGTACACTACACACTAAAAGTAATAAATTTTAATTGGTTAAACCACTAAGCGAAATATTAGAAATTGATGTTTTAGAAGCTCAAACGACTTTGGCGAAACACAGTTCAGTATCACTTCTGTCAAAGTATAGTGTCATTGTCTGATTCTTATCTCTTAAAAACACAGTTCAGTATCAATTTCTGTCATTAGAGCTCTCTCTCTCTCATAATCTCCTTTGTTTCCTCAAATTGTCTACAACTATATCACATTAAGACACAATACTTTTATTTCTTTTTTTCCACAGAGTATATATACTACATTTGGAGCTTCTAATATCATATTAAGATTAGATCCCTGAATATTTTTGCTCTATGTCCAACCGCAAATAACGATATCAATTTTTGTTCTTCTTCTCAGAAACAAAGCTTTTCATGTTTGAATGTTTCTGTGTAGCAAGTAAGCAAGTATATGTATATGTTATGGTTGTAGAATTGGAGTTAGAGATTTCACAAAGTTTCTAGAAATTCCTCTCCAACACTTTCTTGTTCAACTGCAAAAAATCACTTTTTTTAAATTTGAGTAATAATTACTCTTTTAGTAAGTCAAGACAAACATGTAAAAAAAATGAAGTTTCAACTGAAAGTTTAGTGGAAAAATGTTTAGCTTAAAAATGAGGTTTTCATTTTTTTTCTTTATAAAAAATTAAAAATTTTGGCCTAAATTTTTGTGATACTTCGGTGACCTATGGCGAATACTTTTTTTCTTCTACATAGGCACTGCTCTGCATTTGAACCATAATTCATTTGGAGTTGTCCAAACATTATGTATTAGGGGCTGTTCGTTAAGCTGTCATTTAACGCCGCGTCCAGACGCGTTTTTAATTTAAAAAAAAAATCACTTTTTTAAGTTTGAATAATAATTACTCTTTTAGTAAGTCAAGACAAATATGTAAAAAAAAATTATGAGGTTTTAAGTGAAAAATCTTTAGCTTTCCAAATTTATGTTTGAATAATAATTACCTTTTTAGTTAAATTACTGACAAAACATGTAAAAAAGTTGCCAGAATAAATATAATTATTATGAAAGAGAATGATTTAATAGTAGTAAGATCAGAATGATTTAATAGTAGGTGAAATCGATCACCAATTCACCATACCCTTGTCGAGAAATTGCATCAGAAGATCAGAAAACTTATAGTTCAAGCAGCCTTTAAAGGGACTTGTCTGTGACAGCTAGGGTTCAACAATGGTTTGTTGGAATAAAGCAATTTATTTCGGACCAAAGCAAATGGCTTGAAACAGTCCACTTATAATAGTCATAATATATCGTTACACGTTCCTGCCGAATCAACCATCGTATGACTTGGACAGATCGAACGGCTTATACTTTGCCACATCATAATATTTAACGGCTCAAGATTTTAAAGTATCTCCATTTCGGAAATTTCCGGTAGGTCTGAGAGAGTACAGTTTTTTTTCTTTTGTAAGGGTTAAAAGGCTAATTTGGACGCTTCTTCTTCTTCTTCTTCGTTTCATTTCCGCGTCTTCCCCAAATTTTCATGTCTCTTCCTAACAAACCCTCTATTCTATCCGTCGCTTCTCCCTCCACGGACTGATGCGATTGATGGTAGTTTTTTTGGGGGGTTTTAATGTGAATTCACTGTTGATTTTGGTATGGTGAATCATAGGATTTTTGTATTACTTTAAAGTCTAAATCTTTTTGTCCAGACAATCATAGGATCTTTGTTATATACACAATCTAGTTACCTTCTTTCTCACGAAGTTTGGTTTGCCACTAGAAGCATCTTAAGAATTAATCTTTTCTTTATATGTGGAAATCATTGTAACCACTCCTTTTATATTAATTATTTCCTCTCTTTTTTTATCCCATTATATATTATTACTAATTCCCCTTCAAAATATGTATTTTTAATATATATAGAAGTAGTATTATTAAATTAAAAGAATAGAACTTAACCAAATTATGTAGTACGTATAAGCTACCTCTTTTATAACTCATCTAGGCTTGAGACTACATATATAGAACCATCCCTACCTTCTGTTTTAAAATATTAGAACTTGTTACATAAATTAATTCCTTACCTTCTGTTTTACATTTTCAAAACGCGTTGCATAAATCAAATCCAAAAAGTTGAGAAAAAAAGATCCAACTTTTAAGAAGGGACCCTTGGCCAGCGGCGATGATTCTTCAACGATCGTCTTGGGATTCGAGAAAGATAAGAATTTGGTCTGAAAAATTTGGGGTTTAATGAATTGCTCTATATAGAAGTAGAAATTGTTTATACTGTTAGCAAACAATTAACGATACATGTTACTATAATATAATAAGATTTAATTTTTTTAAAACAAATATACAAAGCTATTAAATATATTAACTAATAATATATAATTTCTGAACATTAATTATGTATTTTGCAACATGTTTTGAACACTAATTATGCATATCAGACACTACCATTTATTGAAAATATAAAATATAAAAAATATAATTTTTAACTAATCGGATTTAATATTAGTTTTTTTTTAAATAATCACATTAACTTTCTAAAACAATTTATATTTAAATTAATAATATCAATTATTTTGAATTAATTATACAAAGATTTTCTAGTAAAATTTCATGAGTTTTAACATCAATTTTATATATTTATTAGGTGATACTCTGTGTTGTGCGTGGTATTAGTTTTTTACCAAATTTTTTTTTATGTAATTTTTTATTTTATTGTAATTTATTTTTCTGAATTATTTTTTGAAATATATATATATATATATATATATATGCTACAGTTTAATTTAAAAATACTTTTATAGTAGAGGAGAACACATTTGAGATTGTATAAACATTTAACATGCTCTTATACCTCGCTAAAGAGACTACATGTCAAAGATTTGAAACTTTCTAGTTATTGATTTAAAACAAAATAAATTATCATGCACAAATATTTAATTAAAATAAAATATTAATATTCTATTTACTAACTAAGTGTAGATTTAATATTTGTTTTTAAATTATTGAAATACCATTATCCAGTATTATTGTTTTAGTGTATTTTAGTAGCACAACTGGTAATTTTTTTCTTCTTTCAAAGTTTCCCTACGAAAAAAATAAAAATAAAAATAAGTTGTAGATATGTTATAGGTGATTAGTAAATGTTTAATTCCCATAATGTCATTCATAAATTAATTTTGTAACTAATTCATTCATGAAAATATCTGTAATATACTACAAGTTAAAGATTTTTTTATTGTTATAAAATTCTCATGTTTCGATAAAAATATGTTAACATGTTGCTAAAATAATACATCAATGTTCAAAAATAATTTAATTATAATTTAATATATTTAATAAATTACTATATTGTTGTAAAAATATTTATATCTAATATATTAATCTAGCATTTTGTTAACAATTTAAATAAATAACATTGAAATATTAATAAACTTTTAATTAGCTTCTATTATTTTTCTAATAAATCAACAATTTATACTTCTCTATAAAGCAATTTACTACAAGAATTTATGTGGAATCTTCTTTTGCAGTTCATATAAATTTATAGCAACAAGGAGAGAACCAAAGCTCTTCCTTAGATTCTGTGATGGATGTTCCAGGGGAATATATTCGTACGGGGCTCTGATATTGTTGAGCCGGCCCTAAAAAATAATGACAATGAAGACTAAGAACTATTTGGCTGCAAGAATCTCTCGGATGTTTCTATCTTTTGTTTTATTGGTTGTAACTGAGGTTTCGTTTTAGTAAAACTACAACTACAGATTCTACTAGTAATGGAAAGAAAATTGAGATGAAAAATCCAACATCTTTGTTCTGTTCTATAATGAGTTCATTTGTCTAATACTAACAAAGATATAGGGTTTTACCATTCTGCTTCTGTTGAATGTAAATATTTTTTAAAATTTCCGTGACAGATGTTAATGTTTCGGTTTGCTATACAGCCTCTATTTCACATAGAACTCAACAAACCGGTCCTACGCTTTGCAAACGTTACTTGTCTATCGATTTTGTTCTCTATTCTCTTCAGCTTATTAGGGTATTTAAAATGTTTGTCTATATAAAAACACACACAACACATGAATTTGGCTATTGCTTTTTGTGATTTAAAATCTTATCTTTCTCTAGGTTTCAAGAACAACAAGAAGAAGAGGAAACTTTTGCTTTCTGGTTTGGTGGTTTTGATATGATTTTAGGGTTCTTGCATTGTTTGTTCTTTAGATTCTTTAGATCTTTCTTAATTTTTTAAAAGGGTTGTGTCATGTGTGGGTGTGATGAGATTGTGATCTGAAGAAAATATTCTATACACTTTTGAATAATTGTGTGGTATAGCTCTCTATAAAAATCATAAAATTGAATTAGATGTTACACCAACTTTGTATCTTTTATTTTTATATCATAATTGTTGTTGGTTTTGGAAAAAAAAAAAACTTAAATATTTTGTTGCAGTGAATTGCGTTATAAAGAACTATAATATGTTGGATTGTTAGCAAGATAATAGAAACTACTGAAAATTAATAAATTTGGTGGTGAAGTCAATTTGAGAGTACATTTTCTTTTAAAAGTTTTACTTTAAGTATAGATTAAGTCAATCCTTATTTAATGCTATTTATTTAAAATGTTAACAAAATTCTAGATCAATATACTATAATAATTATATAAAAATTTTTTTTTGACAAAAATATAAAGGATTATTGAATAATAAATCAAATTATTTTGAACATAGATGTATTTGACAACATGTTGAACATAATTGATTTAGACAAATTATCTCTAATAAGTTTTAAAATTGTTTTTCTATTTAATTGCATTAATTGTAATTGACTTACATTTTAATACTTTAAATATTATTTCCTCTTTAATATATATAAATATCTACTATGTATTAAAGAGAAGATTTATAAAGAAAAAAAAAAAACAATTATTTTGTACTATCTTACATAAAATGAGATTAGTTAATGAATTAACTATAAATTATAAATTAATGACTTAATGAATGATATTTTGAGAATAAAACGTTTATATATATACTAATCGAATGTATTTCATTTTTCTACTATATATGAAAAGAGTAAAATTTTAAAGGAAAAACTTTTAACCTGTATTATATATAATATAACTAATGATTTTTTTTTTTTCAAACTAATGAAATAGTTATAAATTTAAATTAATGAAAGAAATTTTGGGAATAATAATTTTACTAATCACCTACAACATATTTTACTATAATTATCTTACACTCTTAAAAAAAACTCCAATAAACCACCATTTAAATAACATATAACATATTCTCCATGTCAGACATTTTAACACACCCTCAAGTTCAAGTTTAGGGTGGAACATCTCCAAAACCAATTTAGAAATCATGGGCAACATTAGAAATCATGAACATATAACAATTCCACAAAGATCTCAAAAATTCAATATATGACATTTTTGAGAAAAACTTACATGCTAATTATAACAGATAACTTCCTTGCCAAGCTTCACCACTTGGATCTCCAACCAGGAAGAAGAACAGGTGAGCCAAGTGCAGATTCATATATCTTTGGTTTTAACAAATCAATTGCAAGATGGAGGTGGAAGGAATGGTATATACTAATGGAGGAGCTTAAATCGATTTAGGTTTTGGTTGTAATTAAAATCTTTAAAGTTCTTCTAATTATCTCTCTATTTAATTCAACCAAAGATGAATATTGAAACAAAGAAAAACCAAATATAGACATATATTGATAAAATCTTGAGAGTTTACAATGGACCTCTCTCCTCTCCAATCTACTTACAATATATATGATACCTCTCTCAAAAGCAAACCCTTATTACTTATAATACTATTCCAACAAAACTCCGTCTTTCCATCGACTCTATTCTTCAATTTAGCTCCTGTCTTCGCCGCCACCTTCCTCAAGTCGAGTTGATCGGTTCTACTTTTTCTTTGAACCTTCTCTGACTCATTGTCTTGTTCTCCTTGGTCGACGAATTACACTGTTCATCCCTGGTTTTTCCATACTCCATGATAGCTGGTTTTCCTGTCGTATCCTAGCCCCTACTTTGACTTTTAATCGACTTTGGATAGCTGTCTTCTTTTCGTCAATCAAGCAGTTATGTTCTTTGTTACTCTTTTTCTCATATTCTATTGAGAAGGTTAATTCCTACCTGCAAGGGAAAAGAAATGAGAAGCAGAGAGAAGAAAAGAGAAGAAAAGAGAATGAGCAGCGGTAAAGAGATAGTCCATACAAGACAAAATTTACAATCTTTTATTATATCAGGAAGACTGGAATCTCCACCACATTTATTCTCTTTCAAAATTTTTATTTTCATAGCATAAAAACGAGAAACGGATAGATATATCCAAATTCATGTCAGACACACAATTGTAATCTGCTTCACCAATATTTCCAAGTTTTTTTTTAACGTCACATACTTTATAGAGTTTAATTAATATCAGCTCTCCCCACTCTCTTGCTTTGGATTTGGAACTTTGACGCATTGTAATCTGGTTTGCTTTTTCTTTCTTTTGGGATCGATCATTGAATTTGTCTTACATGCTAATTTTCTCAAAAGTTCAACATAGCTACTTATGTGTTATTCTGTCTTTTCTTACTAAGTGATTGAATTTGTCTTAGTAGAGCCATCACCTATCTTGAATTTATCACATTTGGCTACATTGTTTTTAAATCATTGCATTTGAAGAGCGTTTTGGTTCTTAGAAAGTTTCTATGTTGTTATGTATGTAGAATGATCGGGGCCGTCTTATGAGGGGACGAGATGCGACTGCCTAGGGCCCACCGTCAAAAAAAATTATTTACAAATAGAGCTCGTAAAATATGATATTAATAGCACAGTAAAAATCTGTCAGTTTGTCGTCAGAAACAACCATTTCTGACAGAAGACCAACCGAACAATCCGTTGGTTTTAAGATGGATGAAAATCGAAGGCCTTCACATATCCGTCGGCTTTTTCAAACGTCTACCGACAGATATGTTTCTGACGGAGACTGATCAAAACCGATGATTGTTACAGACGGATAACCAGCGGAATAGAGCTGTCTTTGACCAACAGGTTTATGACGGAATTATTTGTTGGTTTCGTACAACAGGATTATGACAGATATATCTATCGGTTTTTACGAACAGATAACCAACATAATTAAGCCGTCGGTTTAGACCTATCCATCGGTTTAATATTATTTTAAGGTTCCTGCATTGTTTGTTCTTTAGTTCTTTTCTTAATTTATCAAGGGTCGTTGGTGTGATCAATTACCCTGAGTAGAACGATAGGAAACATTGGCTTCGACCCCAAATTTTTTTTTTTAATTTATATTAGATTTTAGGCCAATTTTTTTTTGTTTTTTTAATTATCTTATAAGAGGCTCCAAATTTTAAATTTTTCTGAGGCTTCCGCAATCTCAGGATTAGGCCTGAGTGTGATGAGATTGTATTGTGATATGAAGAAAATATATTATAAAGTTTCGAAAAAATTGTGTTGTATAGTTCTCTATCACAATCATAAAATTGAATTAGATGTTACACCAACTTTAAATATTTTATTTTATATGATAATTGTTGTTGGTTTTAAAGAGATTGAAATATTTGAATGTAGTGAATTGCTTTAATTATATAGAACTATACTTTGTTGGATTGTTAGCAAAATAATATAAATTAATAAAAAAAAAAAAAAGTTTGGCGGTGAAGTCAAATTGAGAGTACATTCTCTTTTAAAAAGTTTTACTATTCTGATAATTAACAATTATGTCTAGTTTTTACTTGAAGTATAGATGAAGTCGTGAAGTCAATTCTTATTTGTTTATTTTTATTTGATTGTTATTACTTAAAATATTAATAAAACACTAGATTAGTATAATATAATTAGATATAAACTTTTTTTTTACAAAAATATAACTGACTGATAAATATATTAAACGACCCGATCACCAAATATAGTTTATGTGTTTATTTAATTGATAAGTTAAAATATATATATTTTTTTTAAATTAAAAATATAAGCTACAAATAAATAAATAAAAAAGATAAAAATAATACTTAAAATTTGTTAAGAAAGAAGCCTTCAACATCAGCTAATTCTTCTTCCACGAGGGACATCTAAACTAATCAAAATATAAAAATAGCGATTTTTTATATTTAAGTAGAATAAGTTGTTTTGCCAAAATTCTTATTTTCATTAGAACATGAAAATAGCAAATTTATTAGATTTCAGAAATAACAAATAGATTTTTTTTTTGTCAATAATAAATATGTTTTTCTATTTTTGCCAATTAAAAATAAAATTTTATCAAATATTTCTAAAAACAATTTTCATAGTAACAGAAAATCCGATTTCCTGAGTTAAAGTCGAAGATTTTTCTAATTTCTCGATTTCTTGTTACAAAAAATTTACTTATAAATAATAAAATATATCTTCTTCTCTTCAAAGACAAATTTACAAACACACAATGGAATTATTACCACACGATGTAATAGAACAAATTCTCGAGCTACTTCCTGCGAAATCACTTCTCAAGTTCATGTCCGTATCAAAACAATGGAGATCAACAATCGAATCTCCTAATTTCCGAAAAAAACAACTCTTACATCCTAAAAAATCACAAGATCCAGATATTGTTATGATGTCTTTATATGATGATGAAGTTTGTGTTCCTTATTCGGACATTCAATATCTAGAAACATCAAAAATAGGTTCATCAGTTCCTGTTAAAATCCCTACTTCATGGGAAAACAAACACTACAAAATTTGTGAAACTAGCTGTGATGGTCTGATTTATCTGTACAGCTTAGATGATAATAATATTTTGGTTAATCCGACCACACGATGGCATCGGTATTTTCCTCCATGTAACTATCAGCTTACCGCGATCAAGAGGCATGATAATCTCTTACCTTATGCGGGATTTGGTAAAGACAAGATCAATGGAACATATAAAGTAGTTTGGTTATATAATGAACCAAACCAAAACACAGCTACTTGTGAAGTTTTCGATTTTACCACTAATGCTTGGATGTAAGTATTTTCGTCCCTAAATTTTAATATTAATTTTTAGGCCAACTTTTTTTTAGTACCATAATTTATTTTTATATTGATATTAGGCCGCCAAAGTCTCGGGGTGGGTCATTTGTTCATACACCACCCTGTCAGGTTCTTCAATTGTGCGATCCTGTATTTGTAGATGGCTTACTTCATTGGTTTACAGCCCCGAAGGAAGACGAAACTCAGATATTGTCTTTTGATCTTCATACCGAAACTTTTCAAATCATATCTAAAGCTCCATTTGCCGTAGGCTATTGGGAAGATATAATCATGTGTAACTTGGATAACCGTTTGTGTGTGTCCGTGAAAAAAAGTTCTAACCAAGTGATATGTTCCTACGATTCAGACAAGACATGGAATATTTTATATGTGATTGATCTTAATGTTTGGTATAAAGATCATCGATTTGCACTTAAACCACTTTGCGTTCTGGGGAAACATAAGTTATTGTTTTATGATCTTCACAATGGAAAAAAATTGGTAAATTATGATCCTAAGACAAAAGTTTATGATTTAGTTTATTCATCTACATTTAGTGTTTATCCTATTTGTTATTTTCCGAGTTTGATTTCTATTTTGTAAAGTTAGATTGTTATTGGAAATTTAGATTTTAAATTTTGTTAAATCTTCGTTTTTATTTTATTTTAATTTTTGGTATTCAAATAGAGGATATTCTAAGTGGTTTCCTTCACTTTTCTCCATTTGAAAATAAATTAATTTTTAAAAATATCTAAAATTCAATATAAACACAAGTTTTTAAATTAGTTGCTATATTGTCTTAATTCTAATATAGCGAAACCAATAATTATTTCCTTCCCAAAAAATTATAAAGATGAGAGTAACACAAACACAGTCACACAAATCTTTACATCTCTCTCTATCCATACTCCATAGCTCTAATGTATGTATCCATTGAACAAAATTAATAAACATTATATATATATATATATATATATATATATATTCTATTCACAGGCAAGAAAATGCTTAGTTAGACAGGTCAGTTGAAGTATAAGAGATTTGTCTTTTTTTTATCATTTTTTTTCTCTTTTTATTATGCTCTCTTTCTTCCAAACATATTAAATCACTAAAAGCCACTTTCTCTCTTTTTTCCCTTCAAGTAGATAATCTGAAAAAAGAAATATATTTATAAATGATTTAACACAAAAAGGAAAAAAGTCAATAAAAAAAAGAAAAAAAGGAAAAAAATGTAAAATAAATTTTGATTTAAATAAACATTTTTTCGTTCAATGGATATTCTTCTTTATGAGCGCTTTCTTCTTCTTCTTCTTCGATGAATTGTTTATTCTAACGTTCTTCCTATTTATTCTAATATGGTATTTAGAGCTGTTAGTTAGAAATATTTAGAATAATTAGTAAGAATATTACAATAAAGAATTTACCAAAGAAGAAGAAGAAAAACACTCATAAAGAAGATTCATGGATGAATATGTTTATAGCTCGGCTCTCCCTAGCTCCGGAATATTTTTCTTACATATATATATAATTTTTTTTTCTTTTATATGTAAATTTTTTGTTCTGCCCACTTGATTCTCGTCTTAGATTCACCACTAAGAAGATATATGGAAAAAGAAGATATTCTTGGATGAAGAAAAAGTAAATTTTTTTATATATGTTTATTGAAAATGATACACAATTAGTTTCTATAGAAACTAAAATAACTGGTACGTATAAACCAGTTTTTCCTAAAAATATATCTAAATCAATATTGATATCTAATATTTGGATGATTAAAATAATCATATATGTATATATATATATACACGTTGGCATCGATATTTTCCTCCATCTAACATTCAGCTTATTGCGATGAAGAAGCATAAGAATTTCTTACCTGCTCGTGCATTTGGTAAAGACAAGATCAATGAAACATATAAAGTAGTTTGGTGATATAATGAACAAGACCAAAACAAAAGTACTTGTGAAGTTTTTGATTTTACCACCAATGCTTGGAGGTATGTTGTTCGGTCACCTAATTTCAATGTTAAATTTTTAGACCTAGTTTTATTATTTTACCACTAATGCTTGGAGGTATGTAGGGGTGTCAAAGCCTGTAGATGTTTGGCCATGAATTTTAGAAAAGCTTGTGGGCTAATTAGACAATCGTTATTAAGCAAAATTAAACGTCAACGTAAACTTTTGTATTCATGATCGTGCTGCGTGGGCAAGCGGTGACTGCGAACCTGTAGACTTTTTTTTTCTTCTAAAACTCACCTATAAAAAATAAGGGATCAATTTCCCATATGGCCTCTTAGACTAAAAATTTTTCTCATAAAGATCCCTGATTTTCTTTAATTAATTTTTAATTAAAAATATCGCCAAATGACGATTATACCCTTAAAAACATCACAAATGACTTGTATTTCTCCTTTCCAAATCTCCTACGCTTCATCTTCTTCTTCTTCTTTGAAAAATTAAAACCTCCTCCCTCTTCAAAATCTAAATGCCTTAAGCTTTCGGAATAGCAATTTCTCCTCCTTCTTTAAACTTTTGGAATCGCAACTTCTTCTCTTCTTTAAGCTTTTGGAATTGGAAATCAGAACAAGCTTTCGAGTAGAGATTTCTAGGTTTTTTAGGTCGACACTTTCTGGATTTAGTTCTTCCTAAAACTCCCAAAACTCCCTAAACGAGGTCAATATGAATTAATATTGCACTAAACAAGACACAAATCGTAAAATTAGGCATTTCTGAAACCATAAGGTACATTAACCACTAAAAATGTAACCGTAAAAGAGCAAAAAAACCTTCGAGGACGAAGATGAAGATGGACCAATTTGGAGAAGACCAGAGCGAGACGAAGAGAAAGATAGGGTAAACAATTAACTAATTATAATATTTGAGAGACGAATCAACATCAATATCAGATAATTTCGAGATATAAATTTCGCCGCATCAACTAAAGCCAGTCAAATCTCAATTTCGTCAACAACCCGAGTATTTTGATAAAGAACGATAGTCTAAAAGGAAAAAGATTTGAAAAATCGTGGTTTTTTAGACATTCGCTCGTTATGCCGTTGTTTGGGGAATCATGGTTAAGGAATAAGAATACAATGATCCGCAATTCAGAAGAAATCAATCGTGATTAGCGTTAGCGTAGACGCAAAGGAGTCGCTACGCCAAAGTTATAGACGCAAGGAAGTCGCTAAAGTTTAGTGATATGAAGCGATTACACGGTCTGAGTCGCTACGTAGACGCAAGCTCATGATTTAGCGACTTCATAGCGAGTTTGTTCCATTTAGAGTTTAGGGATTCAAGTAGTAGTCGCTATGTAGACGTAAGCTTATGATTTAGCGACTTCATAGCGACTTTGTTTCATTTAGAGTTTAGGGATTCAAGTATTATTTTTTACCGAGTCGCTATGTAGACGCAATATTCGTAGTCAATATGTAGTCGCCGAATGCTTTTTAAATTCATAGACTGAATAAAAATTAAAATTCGCTACGCATAAAAATTTGTAGGATGTAAAATTTTACTTGCGATCGAAAAAACAAGAAAAAAATTAAAATCATTCTTCTTCATTTTCAGCTTCGCTTTCTTCTTCGTCTTCGTCTTCAGCTTCGCTTTCCTCTTCCTTTTCTTCTTCGTCTACGTCCATATCACTGTCAAGATCTTTAACAACTACATTTTGGGAATCAATCGGTGCAACGTCTTCGATTTTTTCAGCCAAGGTTGTGACATTGCATGAAAGTTGGTGCATCGGTGGAGCTTCAACATTTGAACCTATGATGCGACCTCTTGGTGCAACATTTATAACTGATAACCATGGAACTCTTGTTCTACGTACACATGGATAAGGAATAAATGTTACTTGTTCCGCTTGGGACGCAAGATTGAAAGGCTCAAACTTGTTGTACCGTCTTGATTCGTTAACATAAACAACTCCGTGCTTGCTGATTCGTACTCCTCGACCAATAGTCGGATCAAACCAATCGCATTTGAACAGCACACACCTCAAATTTACCAAACCCGGATATTAGATTTCTATTATCTCTTTAAGCACTCCATAAAAGTCAATATCTCCCTTCACACGTACACCACTATTTGACGTTGTTTTGTTCTTCGTTTCATTATATGGTTGAAATACATACCATCCAGTGAAATACATGCTCGCAAAAGTGATTTTTGCCAATAGACCTTGTATCAACTCGTTAAACCAAATTGGAAAAGCAGTGTTCCCGTGGTGCACCTGTTAATATGTAATAATATATATATATATATAACTAAATAAAGAATTTTTTACTTCATTTTTTAACCACATAGCAAAATCTCGGTCTTTCAATTTGCTTATCTGAGCACTCGTCAAATATGGAAATGCTTCTTCGGCCTGAGAATTAAATATACTATATATATATATATATAATTTATTATTTAATTATATGTAAATTATATATATATATATATATATATGTACATATCTTTCAAAAAGTTGAACCGCTTCAGAGTTGAGTAGTATATATGTTTGCGTACTATAACAATCTTCTTGAGAAGACCACCATACGTCTCTCAATTTGGCACCTAGACGACCGATATGTGAAAAGATGTCGGGAACACCATCAACTGGATATGATGTTGCAATGCCACCATCATCGTATCGACGCGGAACTCTTTTTTTGGTGCGAACATCTTGAGCGAAATAATATGATATGTAATGAGACGTCTCTTCCGCTAAACTTCCTGCGACTATTGAA
>OVAW01000326.1:0-16687 GCA_900406365.1 Heliophila coronopifolia | reverse complement strand
TAAAATCTATCCAAGAAAATGCCAAATTCTTCAGGTAAAATCAAAGTGTAGTGATTGAAGAAGCTTTTTGTGTGGATACTTACATATTCTGATCCTCCTAGAGATGGGTATAACCAAAATATCATACCAAGATCCGCAAGAAAGTAACCTACTGATACCTGAGTATAAGAGATAAGTGTGGATCAGTTTGATCAAGAGGATTTGAGAGAGATGGGGAAAGATAAGAACTTACTCCTAAACCAAAGTTGGAAAGAGGTGAGCTACGAAACACCATGAGGCTACTTTGGTGAGAAAAGAGATCAGAGAAGAAGACAAAGTAGAGTGCCATGAATGAGATGAAGATGGCATGAACTGTTGAAATGGCTCTGTTTTTCCATTCAATTCTCTTCATTTTTGTGAGAGCTGGATATGTTTTGACATGAATTGAGCTGAATACTTCCGTAAGATCGTATACCTGATATATCAAACAGAGATTAAGCTACACTAGAAGTAGAGATTGCAAATGCATATGATCAGAATTCAGAAGTAGTAAGTACCATTTTGCAAAGAAAGATTCCAGAAAGAACTGAAGTATATGGAAGACATGGATCTGCTAGTAAATAGTGTTTAACAAAATCCTCCGCCTGATCTTGGTAAGACATGATGTTACTTATTGTCTCTATCTTCAATAATTCTTGTTTTTAAATCCTCTTAGATTAACTTCTTTCAAGCTTCATCATCATCACTGAAATACATAAAAGAAGAGCAACTAAATCAAAAGAAACACACAAAAAAAGAAGAATAAAAACGTCAAATCTTACATTTAAATACTGAAAGACTTTTTTTTTTATAGAGAAACCCCAAAGAATGAAGTTTAAGAGAATTTTAGCAAACTTTAAAACGAGAAAAGATGGAAAAAGAAGCAATGGACACGTGAACAACGATAAAGCTGGAGAAGAAACGCCAAGAAGATGAAGAAGGAAGTTTACAGAGATGATGCGATAAATAAGCCTATATCTCCAGAACCTTCGAGTTAAGTAATTAACAAAAGATAAATAATTTGGTTTTGCTTAATGGATGATTAATAAAATGTAATTAGGACAAACACAAAGATGCTGAATAATGGTTTTTATAGAATATTAAATTCTAAACCAAGGGAGGAGACAAATTAATTAAGAAACAAAAATGTAATATTTGATATTAAGACAACAAATTATATTTTTTGTTTGTCTTTGTTTTATAAAAAAAAAAGGAAAGGTAGATCAATTTTAGGAGCCACAGATTCATTTTTATTAATTGCCGAAAATTTGGTAGGGTTCTTATACAATTTTTGTTAGTATTAAATAAAATTTAAGATTTAGCGATTAAGATTAAACCACATGTTGCAATCTAGATTCATCTTGAAATCTAATTATTTTGAAATTATATATATATATATAATATCTTACCTAAATAAGAAATTTTAGATTTTGAAATTAATATTTACAATTAATAATAGTTGATATAATGCATATATGTATATATATATATATATATATATATATATATATGAATATATTATGATTAAAACTATTTTAGTTTTCAGACAAAGGTTATAAAAATTATATCTATACGCATGATGAAATTAAGAAAAAAAAACTATATTATCAATCTGAAAAAAATCTAAAAGCTATATCCATAAAACAGAAAAAAAATTAAGTCCAAGTCATCTCAAAATAAGCCATGAGTTTATATAAAACGCTTCTTGACAAAGCAATTTCATTTTCTCAAAAACAACATGCAAGTTTAAAATGATTAAAGTAATTTTTTCTAACTTGTTGAACTAATTTTTTTCTCAAAATTGTTTAAAAACTAAAATTAGTGATTAAGAAAATACTTGTTATTCAATGTTTGGTAACCTTTTTAGCTTGCAGATGATAACCTAACAGTCCTAACCTAACATATGAATTGAATCTACTATGGTCCATTTGAAATTAGCCAACGAATTAAAGGTAAAACATTTGTGAAATTAAAATCAGAAACAAAATATTTAAAAATTTGAGAAAATAAACTAACCTTTTCTTGCTGTCTTTATTTTGTAGACTTGAAGAAAACACCATTTTGATGTATATGATGAACATAATTTTATAGTTCAATTGATAACTATATTTAATTTTTTGTAACGTTCCATTTTAATAAAATGATTTTGTAAGATATCTTTACCACTTTTTGGCACGTCTAAATTTGACAAGTTAGTAAATTCAGGATTAAGAGTTTAATATCTCGTGCTTAGTGTTTTAATTATAAAGCTGATGCACTAATTGATACTTCTGCGAAACTCTTAATACATTTTTTTCTGAAATTTCAGAAATTGTCTTATTCCATAAAATTACTAAAGCTTACGATCATTTCTGTAATATTATAAAACTTAAGGGGCTTTCCTGCTATTTTCAGTAATTGATCCCAAATTAAGCCATAACAATGTTTTAGCTGAGTGAGCTTTTTAGTAAATTTAGCAGAGAAACTGAGATTTGAAGATGAGCCCTACGAATCATGGAAAAATGGTGGATTCAAGCACCCAATAAGCCCTAGTTTTTGGGTAACAGTTCTTATTCGAAAAGTTAGTAATTTTGTATCGGCGTTGATTTCATATGTATCTCTTTGTTTTAGGTTTGCGATGTTATTGTCGAGAAATCAGAAAAGGGTTCATAAATTGTTGAATATGATTTCAAATTTCAACAATTGCATATCTTTCTCCTCCATTCCTCGTCAAAACCAAGCTCCAAGCTTCGACCTTTCTCGTGTTTCATCTACAGCGCGGTGTATTCAGATTGCAAGCTGTGTGCGTAGAGATAAAACTGAGTTATATCAACACTCGTTTCAGTTACCCACTCGATTTTTCGTTCATTCGGTTCCAAGAGTAATTAAGAATCAAGCTCAGGAAGCTCTTTTTGATTACTTGCATAATACTAGAAGCCTTACTTTTACTGATGCTGAGCATATAAGCAAGAATTGCCCGCATTTTATGTCGACTTTGCTCTCTAAGATTGATGATAACCAGAAGGATATATCCAGGGCTTTGACTAAATTCCTTAGGTACAATCCGATAAACGAGTTTGAACCGTTTTTTGAGAGTTTGGGTTTGTGCCCATCTGAGCTTGAACCGTTTCTCCCGCAACAACTAATGTTTCTAAGTGATGATGGTATCATGTTTGAGAACTTCCATGTCCTTTGCAACTACGGAATCCCACGTGGTAAGATTGGCCGTTTGTATAAAGAAGCTAGAGAGATTTTCAGATATGAATCTGGGATGTTGGCATCGAAGCTCAGGGATTATGAGAATTTGGGTCTTAGCAAAGCTACAGTTATCAAGCTAGTTTCTAGTTGTCCACTGCTGCTGGTTGGTGGGATTGATGTTGAATTTTCTTCTGTGGTGGATAAGTTTAAGGGTTTACAAGTAGGATGTGATTGGCTCGGGCGGTACTTGTCTGACCGGAAAACATACAGCTGGCAAAGAATTCTAGACACAATAGAGTTTCTGGATAAAGTAGGATGTAAAGAGGAGAAGTTGAATAGTTTATTGAAAATGTATCCAGCTTTGGTTATTGAAGGCTCCGGTAAGAAATTCTACGTTCTGTTCGGTAGGTTGTTTAAAGTGGGGCTTAGAGTGAGTGAAATTTATAAGCTGTTCATAGATAACCCAGAAATGTTTTCTGACAAATGTGTGAAAAACATTCAGAAGACGCTGGATTTCCTGATTGCTATTAGAATGGAAACGCAGTTTATCACGAAGATTTTGTTGAATCACATGGAGCTTGTTGGTTCATGCTCTCTGCAAGCACCTAGAACTGCTTGTAGTAGTTTGAGCATTAGACAAGATGAGCTATGTCAGATCTTAAAGAAAGAGCCTTTGAGATTGTTCAGTTTTGTTTCTACAACAAAGAGTAGAAAAAGCAAACCACTTTCGGAAGACTCGCTGAAATATGCAGAGAAGACAGAGTTTTTGTTGAGGCTAGGGTATGTAGAGAACTCAGATGAGATGGTCAAGGCTCTGAAAAAGTTTCGAGGGAGAGGAGATCAGCTGCAGGAGAGATTTGATTGCTTAGTGAAAGCCGGGTTAAACCACAATGTAGTTATTGAGATCATCAAGCATGCACCGATGATACTTAACCTGTCTAAAGATGCCATAGAGAAAAAGATACATTCCTTAACCGAACTTCTTGGCTATCCAATTGAATCGCTAGTAAGTTTCCCGGCGTATCTGTGTTATGATATGCAGAGAATACATCACAGATTCTCAATGTATTTATGGTTGAGGGAAAGAGATGCAGCAAAACCAATGCTGTCACCAAGCACTATTCTCACTTGCGGCGATTCCCGGTTTGTGAAATATTTTGTTAATGTCCACCCCGAAGGTCCAGCCATTTGGGAAAGTATAAACAAATCATCTACCTGATCCAAAGTTTGTTGGCACTAATTCTTGACTTTGAGGTATGTGCTGATGCAACACTACATATGTGAGTTTATGATATCAATACCAATTAATGAAACAAAAGGAAGGGCTTGGAGAAAGCCGGGAGAGCAGAAATTCATTAGAGTATCTACCGAGTTGCAGATTCGATGTAGATCTAAAATGTTAGATCAAAGCTAACCCTGCTGTGTTGTCTGCCTCTGTACTGCCTGAATTCATTGCAAGTGTTCTTGAGACAGTACTGGAGAAGATCTGCAATAGCTTTCATGTAAACAGATAGGCATGCCTAAACATTCTTGAAAGTACTGATGATAGTGTGTTACAGTGGTTGCCGCACATCTCTTAGCTATATGCCTATATCACATGTGGCTCGGATGCGTTTTAGCAACAACAAAATCATATATGTAACTTCTGTTGTGTAATTGACTGGTTCAGTTCATGTATTATAGGAAAGTAAATTGTTTGTAACACTTGAAGATATGTTCCAAATCTTACAATTTTCAGAGAATCCTAATTTTCCTATATACATATCAAAAATCCAAGCCTCTAAGGCCTCTCTAAGAACATTAGTTATACAGCACAGATCATGTTGGGTTCTCTAAAGCTTCTCTAAGAGAAGACGAATCTGGTGATGAATCAGAAAGAGAAGACCGAGCAATCTTGGCTTCTTTGTCTTTACTATATGCTTTTCTAACATCATTCTTCAGCTCATTATATCTCATTCTCTTCAATCTTCTCTCCTTCACAGAGCCTTTCTCCGGATGCGACATGTCAGGTATGTCTTCATCCATATACTCATCCATGTACTTATCTATAACCTCATAACAAGATGGAAAATACATCTGACCTGTCTCAACTGCATTATCAATGGTTTTCAATCAGTCAAGCTCGCCGTATACAATGTGAGATTGAAAGTAAAGTGCCTAGAGCTTTTTTTACCTGTTTTCATGAGAGCTTCCATACGAGTAACTAGTCTTTTGGTTTGCATATAAGGTGTTTCATTCAAATCGACCTGACTCAAGTTTCCAGTTGAACCATTTGATGACGGTGGAGCAAGAAGACCTGTGAACTCGCTCGTCCCATCTACATTACCTATGTCCATAGCTACATTAGCTTCTGTTGGGAAGAACAACTTAGCTAATCCCACTGCAACAACAAATACCAGAAAAAATTAAGAATCTTTATAAGAATCATCAGCCTTAAGCTATGAGATGTATAGATATTGGTCGAGTACCTCGTTTTTCTAAGTATAGCAACCTCATTTGGAGATCCTCGGGCATCGAATGGGAACAAGTAGGTGTATCACCACTAGCCAATGGATTCCTTCTGATTTCCCTTTCCAAGATATCGATGCATAACCGGTCTTTACTCGAATCTTGCCCCTTTGCGGTTTTCGTATAGTAATCTTTTGGTCTAGTCAGCCTCCTACATATATTAACCGCACTTCGTCCATCAAACGTGAAATCGGAAGCATTAGCTCCTTTTTTAAGAAGTGATATGATAATTGTTGGCTCTCTTCGCATAGCAGCAAAATGAAGAACTGTATAACCCCGGGAATTTCTGAAATTCACATCAGCCATATCTAGAGCAAGAACCTCAGCCACAACTTTAGGATCACTGTAAGCCACTGCATAATGCAGACCATTGGCTTGGTCTAGTGTTATATCTGATTCAGTCAAAAGAAGCTTCACGAGCTCAACATCATCTGAATCCAGTGCCTTGAGTACTTTTCCGGCTCTATCCAGCGATTTATCCATCACCTCAGGGAAGTTCACGGGCTTAACTCGAAGCTTTTTGATTTTTTCTGATACTTCTGAAGGAAGCTCTTTTTCGATGCAGAATCTGTCTAGATCTGATCTCGCCACTCTCTCTATGCATTGATCAAGAAGCTGAGTTAAATCACAATGAAATGCAACTAAGAGGATCGAAATAACATTCTCGACTAGCGACTTCTCAACGTAGTTACAAAGCCTCCGCTACAGACACATAAACACACATCATTTAAGGGTTAAGTACAGGTTCTTTGACAAAAAATAAAGTACAGGTTATATACTACCAAAAGAGATAATCTCAGACCTGTAATGACGAAACCAGCTCGGGAATTTGGAACACATAAGAAGCATACATCAACTCAACAGCAAAATCAATGCCTGGTTTACAAGAATCATGAGCGCAAACTGAATCAACACAAGTCGAAACCTCGGTAGGATAAGGCTTTAACTTCCCCGTATAGATATAGTTCAAGAAATGTATGAACGCCTCGCGTCCCACGTTTCCATAAGGCAACAAATCTTTCATTTGATACTTTGGTTTCTTCTCTGTAATTGCATTATTCTCCTTATCTTTCTTGAACAAGTCAAGAAAAAACTTGCTTCTAGCAGCTAAAAGGCATCTATGAACACCCACTGCTTGAGCTTCTTCTTCTTCTTTGATGATGATCTCAGCATCAGTATACTCACAATCTGGGTTTGTGAGAAGCTGCTCCAAGTTGGCACTGAGCTTGATTAAACTCAGAGATTCAAGATTAGCAGCTGATTGATAACTAGTGACAAGAGGAGGAGAATTTGATAAGTGAGAAGATGTGAAGCTTATGGATGATGATGGCTCAATTACAGTAGCCATTTATCACTTGATCAGCTACAAAACCCCTAAATTTGATTCCAATGACAAAAATCAATTGAGCAGTAATTGGGTCAAAATGATTGCAGAATACAAAAAATCCTGTGTTTTTAAGCTATGAACAAATACAGTTAAGATCAAAGATATGAAATTAATCAATCCTTGAGATAAAGATCCGAACTTTATGAAAGAGCATTGAAGTTTCTAATGAATCAAAGTGAAAGAGATAAAGCTAAATCAATCACCTTTCAAAGTCAACGAAAATGGCGGATGTAAAAAACCCTAGTTGAATCGTAGAAGATTGAAATAATTGAAGAACATAATTGGGTATATCTTCAAAATCATTGCTCGATTAATTCTGCAAATATGAAAATGATCAAATCGAAGAAAGAAAAAAAAAAGAGACGATTTTTAGAAATATGAATCTGAGAAGAAATAGGAAGAAAAAATTAGTTATCTAAATCTAAAGGTTATAAAAAAAGAAAGAACAAGACCGGTCCATTTTTTAATTTCTCGAATATAAATTAAGTTAATTACGTATCAAATTACTAATTAAAAATTATATTGTTTAGACATATATGCAAAATATGCCTAAAGAAAGACTGAGATGGTAAAGTCATTATATGGCAAATATAGTAGTAAAGTAAGAGCCAATCAACTCCTTATGTAATGACGATGCAAAATTCGTAAGCCATGTCGTAAGCAAATGGGGATGACATGTCGTGAAGTGGGTATATGATGTCCTAAAATAACGTCAGATTTGAAAATATATACACTAAGTGGGCCCTTCTTAAATTATTAAGGTTATAATTTAGAAAAGTCTACCCAAAACTTTGTGATACATTTTATTGATTTTTTGTTGGAAGTTTGTTTGTATAGTATTATTTAAAGAAGTGACAATGTCAAACTTTTTCTTGGCTACTATACAATTATTTTTTTTTTTTTTAAACACGTTTATTGGTATTACTATAATATACTTATTTTGCTTAAGGGATAAATAATCTACTCTTTGCAATATTACAGCGAATACTTTTACATAATTCCATACAAATAATCTAAATTCATTTATATCGATTTAGATTAAAAAAAAACATTTGTAGATAGTGGAAAATAAGTGCTCTTCTAACATTCGTGATTTTATACCGTTACCGCATATTGACTCTGGATGTTTTCCGTTGAAAAAATTGTTAGATAAAATGTTTGATAATGTTCAATATATGATTTGCTGCTAATATTTTTGAGGTCACTTGTCAAAAAATGTTTAAATGCTGACAAACCTTTAATTAATGACTGCGATTGCGATTGTAAAATATAAAATTAAGTCTAAATACTATTAGTACCTTGTGTGGCCTCACATCATGTGAGTCACATGTTGTGTCATTTTGAGTTACCCAAAAAATCCAGATGCAAATATTTACAGATAATTAATTTACATGATTTCGTAAAAACGCTCATCCAATTATCAGAAAACCATTGTGGTCTCAGAAAATTCATTCCACATATTAATATTTCACTAGTTCAAAATACTTAATCCAGTTTTAGAGGTGTCAAGCACTTGTGTTTTTTTGCGAATTGTTTAGTTGAGATTTGATACAAAAAGTAACTGATCTACATTAATATAATTAAAAGTAGATTGTAATCCATATAAGGATTTTTTTTTTCTTTGTAAATATGTTATAATGGATGGTTACAAGTCAAAAGTGGTGGCACGAGATGTACTAAAAGACTTTTATGCCTTCTCTTGTCTTCTATTACATTATATAATAGAACATGTCTTTTGGTAGGATTGGTCCCATTGAGTTATGGTTCCCATTTTTTTTATGCTTCCTTTTTCACAAAGTTGTCTTGTCGTGTGGTATCAATTTAAAGTGATTTTATTTTTCTTAGAATTAAAAATTAAAAATTATATTGTATAATCTAGTTTGACAAAGCTGTGGCCCAGTAACTAGAACATTAATACATAGATCAGAATATTAGCCCATTTTAGAATTTGGGCCATTTACAGAATAACTTCTCTACTTTTGAGTTTTGAAGTGAATTTTGCTGTGTTATTCAGAACAAACATAAAACTTTTAATTTAAGATTTAAATATTAGATCATTCAAAAGTTTTGTAACAAGGCTTTTAGATTTTAAAGCTTCAAAGAAAATTTGTGAATTGCGATTACAAATCTATTGTAAACAGAAGATTTTTGTACAGTACAATTTTATGTTCGTAAAATATTTGTGATATTTAGAAACATTAATCTTTTGAAAAGATGTTACGGATTTTATAATCTCCACAATTACTAGCCACAATAATTTTTCCTAAAAAAGCCTTAAAGTTTAGTTTTTTTTAAGCAAAAGAAAAGTTACAATCCAAATAAAACTAGGAGTAAATTAATAGACAAAGTCCCAACTATTCAGTAATCTCTAACTTCTTTTTCAACTATCACTTACTAATTTGCTAATTAAATTCGAAAACAATATTTATTCATTAGAAAAAAGTTGAATTTAAAACAAAATAAAGTAGAAAATAGGGTTAGGTATAACATTTTTTCAGGGTTAGGTATTAACATAAAACTTTGTATTAGGATTTAGGGTAAAGTTAGTATGTAAGTGGGCATGACAAAAAAGGTAAGTAAGGAAAAAACATTGAAAAAATGAAATTTATTTAATAGTATTCTAAAACTTGAATACGAAAAATAAAATGGATAGTGACATGGTAACGTTTCCACAACGCAATCATCGTAAATCGTGAATTCACACATCGTATTCATCGTTCTCAATTTGGTGGGGTTTTATTTTAGTATTTTGTCAAGACATGCACTGCACTGCCCATGACATGATCCGAATCTGTATATTTATTACACGACAGCTATAATGACGTTGAACTGAAAATGTAGTTGTGGCGATCTAATTCAGAATATTTCTTTTACTTATTTATTTATTTTAATTCTGATAGCGATATATGATTCTTGTTTTATTCATTTCGTGTGGTTGGAAAGATAAAAAGGATACTGACAAATTGCAATAGAATATATCTTTAGATATTTTTTCTTTTAATTTTTCAAAATTTATATCGAGATTTTGAAAATCTAACAAAGAAAGTAGTTAGATAATTCGTACTTTTGTAATTGACTTTAAAATTATTAACTAACCTATGGTGCAACTTTTAAATTTTGGAATATTTTCATTTCAGACATTTAGTAATATTTCATAAATTAAGAATTATCTTCTGTTGTTATTAGGGTTGATAAAGTTTATGTATATAGCGATTTGTTTTGTTTAATTTGTTGTATTTAATGTTATAGCCGGTCCTACCCTCGTCTAAATTTTTTACTAGACGAGTAGTAAACAGAAACAAAAATAAAAATTGTTAGCTATTTTTTCAAAATAAAATATTTTTTTAAGAAATTGGATCTAAATCTAAAAAAAAATATTTTTTTAAATCCGGGAATTGAAGAAATATATTTTTTAGGTTTCTCGGGTCTGCTTTACGTGAAACCTAATCGCAATTTCCAATTTTTTATTCTATTGAGATGATACGAAGAAAATAATAAAAAAATTAAGCATGTCACATTTGTCTAATACTTAATCCGATTCAACTCTGCGTAAATAATTAAAAGAAATATATATTTAACAATTGTAAATAATTCTGTTTTAACCAAAGTGTAAGTTTGCATGATAAAAAAGAATTGTATTGCAAAAAAAGTAAATAGGCTAAAAGAAGACCCTATATTTCGATATAATTCATACCTAAAACTTTTTCTGACAACTAACCTAAAATTCTAATTAAAGAAATGAAATATAAAAAAAAAGTAAAAAAAGGGTCATGAAGACATGTTAACATGTACACTAGCATTCATGACCGAATCGCAAACCGGACATGTCTGTAACAAAGCCGAACCGCAAACCGAACACAGACACAGATGACGACAAGGCAAAACCAACACACTCGCTTCTCTCTCACCGCACCATTTACAACCACTTTTAGCTTCACCACCATCACCGCAACTTCCACAGCTCGATTCCGCATCGTCTTCTACAGCAGCGGTTGGAAACGTTTCCATTTGACCAAGAACGTTAACAAGATTTGCTCGAAGATTATTAGCGTTTGCTTCATTAGTTTGAGCTATCTCCCGCCAAATTTGATTTTCATCGTAGAGACTCTTCAGCCGCTCTTGTAGGACCCAATTAAGGTTTCCTAACCGTACGATTTCGTCGTCTTTTTCTTTTAGTTTTTTAGCGATTGCGTTTTGAACCGCAGACGTTACCATCCGCTGCTGAGCTTCGATCTCTATTCTAAGCTTCTCTGTTTGCTGCGCTATGAATTGTTCGATCTCCGCTTCTTGCTGAATTTGTATC
Source organism: Heliophila coronopifolia (assembly GCA_900406365.1). Classification (NCBI taxonomy): domain Eukaryota; kingdom Viridiplantae; phylum Streptophyta; class Magnoliopsida; order Brassicales; family Brassicaceae; genus Heliophila; species Heliophila coronopifolia. The sequence goes on along the minus strand of OVAW01000326.1, from coordinate 5,294 downwards.
TGAGTTAAGATATCAGCGTCGAGCAACGACGGTGGTGGCGGCCTACGTTTAACCGCCGGCGAGAATTGAGCGTTTGAGTCGCGGAACTGAGATTCTCGCGGTCGTTTTCTTGATTGAGGAAGAACAGAGGAGTTGAAATTGTAAGAGAGACTACTTCCTGATATGAACGGTACTTCACCGGCGGCGAGATTAAAGTCGTCGTGATTCATATTACGTTGGAATTTAACACAATCACTGAAAATAAACACAAAAAAAAGAGATTAGAGAAAAACTCAAAAGAGATTTTGGAAATGAAATTAAAATACAATTTTGGAGATATATACCTGTTTGATAGCAACTGAGGAGAGAAAAAGTTCATGTGACGAGTTTCAATAGCCATGGATACGTTTCTTAAAGAGCTTGAAGAGATTCTGAACAAAGAGAGAGAAAAGGAGGGAAGAGTTATGACTTGTGAAGAAATCTATGGGGATTGGCTTTTATTTAAAGGAGACACAAAAAAAAAACAAAAGAAGTCAAGTTTTATATTTTCTATACATTAATATTATTGTTTACAAATAGTAGTTATTTTAAAGTAATTATATCAACTCTAAGAAAATATTATTTTTATGGTTAGGATTACTATATTTGTTTAATATACTTTCCTAATTTTTACTAAAGTTGCATGTTAATAAAATAACTTAAAAAAAAATTAAAATGCTTTTTAAAATTTTTATGAATAAAGATAAAAAAAAATTAAAATATACATATGTGCTGTGCACTACCTTTCATGAAATTGCAAATATTGGTTCTGTAAAAAGTAATTAGGGAAAAAATATTTTTTAAAATATTTCCTTCTTTTTTTTTCTCGATGCACTCATCACTCATTTATGTTTCCTTAGCAACAGTCACATTCATATAAACGTAAAGAGTATTGCTTGACTAGTCAAGGAGTCATTATGATACTATTATCTTATTTTTCGGGATTTATTTCTAAAAAATCGGAAACATGTACTCCAAAACTGGTTTACATAAATTCTAATTTAATCTTTACTTTAGTCAACCTCATTTATCTTATTAACTTACGCTGATAACTGTACTTAAATATTCGTAGTAAATGATGTATTTTCAGTTTTAATACAAATTTCAAACCACTAACAATTGGTTAAGCACCATAATTAGACTTTGCCTTGCTCGTAGGGTTGTTTTCGTTAATTTTTCCCTTATATGTATTAAAAAAAAAGGGAAAAGCTCTTATATAACGTGGCATAAAATGATATGTATTAAAAAAAAAAGAAGGAAACATTATATGTATAACCACAGTGGTAGGTTATACACAGTTGATTTTATATACATTTTAATACATTAGTATATGTACAAAATTGCACGTACGATTCGAAAAATCGAGGCCACGTTAAAGTGGGACCAAGGGAGCCTTTATGTTTAATTATTTCAACTTGAAATTTGTAATAAAGTATTTTTTGGAAAAAGTATTTATTTTTGTTTGGGTATCATCACTCTGTTTTCTTCTTGATTTGTGGTCTCTCGTTTCTAATTTGTTTATTATTATCACAATCGTAATAAATAAATAAAAAGAGAAAATCGGAATTTAAAATACAGACAAGAAAGTTTTTGCCATAAATCAGTGATTCGTTCGGTGCTCACAGATCCACCACGCAAACAAAAATCTTTATTTTTCTTTTTCATTGTGTATCTCCTTCGGTGTAATTTCTTACTATTTTAAATCTTTTACACTTATATTGATATAAATTTTTATTTTTAACTCTATAATAGCTTGATTTTATATAATACATGAAAACTATATGTGTGTGTATATATATACATAATAAATTGAAAAATGATATAATTAATATAAAATTATACGTACACATACAAAATTTAATCCAAAATTTAAACTATTAATTAAATTTTTTTAAGAATTACTATAATTTATTTGAAAATAGTTACATTCCAAAACTTACATTAAAATCAACAAATCTACAACATAAAATCTTACGATACTAAAATCTATTTTTATAATGGAACCAACTAATTAATCACACAGTAGTGACAAAACTTGAGTTTGAGGATAAACCAAAACTCATAGAAAAAGACATGTTCGATATATTGTCTTTTCTTCTCAATTTCATATATTTATATATATTTGTCGTCATATTCGTTTGTCTACTTCTCGATTTTGCTTCAATGTCAGAAACTACGCCTAACATCACTATATTAAATTTTTTTGAGAGATTTGTAATAATTTTATAATAGACGTATTTGTCTCGTTATACGTTTTCATATTTATCTTCTATATTTTATGGAAAAAATATTCAATTTCTAAGTTAGACAACCGAACAAGATACATGGGTATGTACGTGGCCGAGTTCATGCTTTGAAAGAAACGTGACAAAGATGAATATAACTTACGTTAATCAAGAAAATATAAATATAGTGTGAATTGAAATTTATATTTTATATAATATTGTCGTCAAATGCTTTCAGTTGTATTAATATAGTATTAGATAGATTCCTTCACGTGGCGGATAAGTTGCGCCTTAGGTATTTCAACTAAATTTTAGTTCATTGGCTGTCCTTTTCACAGTTAAGTTTTTTATTGGTGTTATATGTTTTTAACGTTTTGGGTTTATATGTTATGTGTAACGCATGTTTTCATAAAAGTTAAATGACATTTACAACTGCATTCCCATTGTATAAAAGATAGGGAAAATGCATAGAGAAAGTGGTAGAAAAGAAAATATTATAAATTGTTGAAAAATCTAAATGGTCCTTTCTTATCAACACCAACTACTAGTAGGTGTCAATCAGATAAATCCACCATGGCTCGGTCTATCACGGGTTCAATATATATTTCAAAATAACTACATAAATAAATCTTTCGTATACTATATCCTCCCATTAATAAAATATGGTGCCTTCCCCAATTGACACGTATCTCTTTTAGGTGTCATCTTAATATTTTTTTCATAATTAATTTTATATTTACAATTTTTTTTTTTTAATTTCACGATTTATTGCTCTTTGATTTTCTCTCTAAAAATCACATGTGGTAGATGATGTGGAAGTTGAAGCAACACCAAACTATTGACTTCAAAGTAAGTTTACAATCTCACATGTAAGAATAGTAATTTGGGACATACATTTAACTTTATGTATGTATCGACCGGTTCCTCTTTATTTGTGAGTTTTTGTAGTAGGCATAAAAATAATTTTTCGTACTAATTTCTGTCCTATAGAAATGTAAATTTAGGGATTTTGAAGAGACATTTCAAGGCCCTTGGCCGTGAGAACCGGACTAAAGCAACGTACAACAAAAGAAAACACGAAGATACATAAAGTGAGACTACTTGACAAAACAAATGACCTAGTTATAATATATATCTAATTTCAAAGTAAAAGGTTAATCTACGACACACAAAAAAACAAAATATTTTATCCACTAAATATATTATAATAATTAAGTGGTGATCTATGGAATTGATAATACACTAATCATGCATGATGTAAGATAAGATATTATAAATTAAATAGTGCTTGATTAGTCGTTGAAGAGAGGGCATATTAGGTGAAGATCTTAGTACTTTATAAACACATGCAAAGTATAAAAATACTTAGTGGAGACATATCAGAACCTACTGCTAAATTGTCTCTATTTTGATAATGACAGTATAAACTTTATCAAACATTTAATTTCAAAGTCATATAAGTGCTTCATCATGTGGAAAATATTGTACTCACTTTTTGTATATATTATTTTAATTAATCATGACTGTGTTTAACAACAAACTTGCGTTCTCATTTTCATTACTAGTAAATAAATAACACATATTAAAACGAAAGAAAATGCGTTAAATATATATTTCATGAGTTTTTTTATAGCATTTTTCCTTTAAATCAAGAGATTTTGTAAGATAGATTTGATATGATTTGAAGTTAGTGGAACATTATGATTCGGATCGGGTTGCATATTGATATCATCCCGATTGTCATGAAAAAAAAACAAAACATATTAAAATTGATTATTACTACATTCGTATAATGAAATTCGAAAAAAAAATATTTTACAAAAACTAAACAACTAAATTTTACAGAAACTATGTATTCATAATAATTCAACTATAATCGGCATAAGTTGACATTCAAAATATTTATTCTCAAATTCTAGAGAGAATATTTAAGACCCTATGTAAATAATCATATAATATAATTCCATATCTTCTATATATTATATACATGAATTTATATTCTAGTAAAGCTATTTACATATGCAAATTAGATTGTATATATACTTTAAACCTATGAATGAGAAGTGCTCAACTTTTTCTTCAAGTGTTGTCACGAAGCATCGCAAAAAAAGTTGGCAAAAGAATTCAAAAATGGTGGACTACACTTGTAAAAAGCAAAAAGAAAAGCCACTTTGCCTTTAAACCTGATTTTCAGATGATTTAATATTTATTATTAAAAAAAAAATCATGATTATAAAATGGCATAAAGTAAGGGATAGTGTCAATTATATTCTCATTTCTCAGAATCTCTTTTTTCTTCCAACTTTCTTTCATGTTTGCCGAAGTCATTGGGACCAAAAAAAGAAGGATAAAGCCAGATAATAAAGTAGACCAATTAACAAGAACAAAGTGCACAAAAAAAATTAGTAATTTATTCGAAGTATCTAACCTGTTTTCAGTCTTTAAATATTCGAATTATAGTTTTTTCATAGCCGTCTCAAATTATTTAAAAACTATTTTCATGAATTTTTGTTAAACATTTTGATACTATGGTAAATTATTAAAAATTTGGGGCCTTATTTTATGCAAGTATTCAAAATTTTTGTTAAAAAAACTTTTGTTTGATTCAGGGACCTCTACGACCGTTTCACTTGTACATAAACAAACTGCTTTCTTTTCTCTTGTTTCGTACTCTAAAGTTATAGGAATAGACTCAATCTAAAATTTTCAAATCAATATATAAACTAAAAGATATGTATACATATATATATATATATATTTTAAATAGATACATAGAGGATCAATCACTTAACTTGATGGAATTAATTATCTTAATTAAAGTTTTTTTATATACCTGTTGTTCGGGTTTATATCGTTTTAAATAGAAAAATGTGTTCGAATATTCGCCTTTAAATCTTACTTTTCCAAACTGAAGACGAAACACATAACTTTGGAACAAGTTCTCTCTTTCTGTTTGTTTGTTTTAGAATAAGTTCTTTTTCTCTTTATTTTATTTGCTTTTACAATGTAATTTATTTTGGGCCTGTTCGTTTGCGCGTCTGGATGCAGCAT
>OVAW01000325.1:0-16695 GCA_900406365.1 Heliophila coronopifolia | reverse complement strand
CCTATTGACTAAAATGCTATATATACAATTTATTTACAACAATATTTATCTAGTTTGACGTTTACATGGCATAACCTTTAGAAAAACAAGTCATACTACACTTATCAAACTTAAGTTGTAGCTTTTGGGATATCTGATGACAATGATAAATCACCATAACAAAAACTTCACCAATTTTCAGCCATGGGTGATCTTATTCTTCACATAACTGTTCGGTGTTCTGGTTTCTGTTGTTTAGGGTTCTGTTGTTCGGTTATTCCTCACCAATTCTTCACATAAATCTAATGCCTTTGTCATCAACACCTATGTGATCACCGGTTTAATATGATAACAAGGAATTAACTTATATTAGTGAGCCAGTAAGTAATTTTCAATGCAGACCAAATATATATTATGACTGCTTTGTTCTGCTGTTTTATGCAACTTCTCAGTTTCGTTAGTTTACTATGGCGTTTTGGTCTCTTTTTACGCGCATCTTCATGATTATTTTTTGTTTCAGGGATGCAAATGTCCTCGTAGATGGTGTCTATGGCGACATAATGGATAGCACAGTTACCAATAACCATCTGAAGGTGGAAAAACCAACACATTACGTTGAGCATCCTCGTCCAATAGAGCCACCTGCAGAGGCAGCTCCTCCACCACCTCAACCTCTTAAACTAACAAAAAGGGAACAGAAGAAACTGCGAACGCAGAGGCGTCTAGCAAAAGAAAAGGAGAAACAGGAGATGATCAGACAAGGATTACTCGAACCAGCGAAAGCAAAGGTGAAAATGAGCAACTTAATGAAAGTTCTTGGATCCGAAGCAATCCAAGACCCAACCAAGCTGGAAAAAGAGATCCGCACAGCAGCTGCTGAGCGTGAACAAGCTCACACAGACAGAAATGCTGCACGAGAACTAACTCCTGCGGAGAAACGCGAGAAGAAAGAGAGGAAGCTTTTCGACGATCCAACAACGGTTGAAACCATAGTCTCGGTGTACAAAATCAACAAACTATCACATCCCAAGACGAGATTCAAAGTAGAGATGAATGCAAGAGAGAATAGGTTATCTGGATGTAGCGTAATGACCGATAATATGAGCGTTGTGGTCGTCGAGGGTAAGAGTAAAGCGATAAATAGGTTCGGGAAGCTGATGATGCGGAGAATAAACTGGGAAGAGGAGGTGAAGAAGGAAGGAGAAGAAGAAGATGATGATGACGAAGGGGAAGAGAAAGGTGGAAATAATAAGTGTTGGTTGGTATGGCAAGGAAGTATAGTGAAACCAAGTTTTTATAGGTTTAATGTACAAGAGTGCTTGGCGGAATCGGCTGCTAAGAAAGTATTCATGGATGCTGGCGTTGGTCATTACTGGGATCTTGCTGTCAATTACTCAGACGAGTAAAAGTGTCATCACATCCTACTATGATTTCTCTGGTACTGGATTTATCTTGGATAATCACCTACGCCTTGAAATGTTTTTAAATATTGGACATGTTATGAAATTGGCGGTTCTATGAACAGATTTTGTGTTGTGGGTATTTCACCTTTGAACAATAATTATCTGTTTAGACATGGAAGTAATCAAAAGTGAATGATATGCAAAGACATGAAATCATAGGGTGTCAATTTGGGCAGAGGCAGACTACTTTCTGGTCGTACCGTACTGTCTTAAACTTAAATCAGACTTGGCAAAAATTATCATATTTAAATGGATGTTCTTATATAAGTTAAGCCGTAGGGTGGGTAAACTCGAATTTTGAGACGGTTTTATAATTTAGCTTATATGTGTTTGCGGAGTTATATGGGCAGGGCTCAAGTCTTTATTAGGTTATTAGAGTAACAAAGATGCTCCGCCCGCAGAACTCTGCAGACTAACCATCCAAAGAGTTTTAAGACTCTTAGGTCTAACAACGCTGAAATTTCTTAAAATTTGTTACTATTTTCTTAAATTTTATTTTAATTGGGTTTACTTCTATTGGAAATATTTTTAAAAAAAAACTTGTATCGCAGCATATATTTTCTCCGGTAGTACTTGGGATCGTATCTCTGAGATGGTTAAGTTGTCTACATGAACATACTTTTCGTTAGACTGATATTTTTCTAACCATGTTCTCATCTATTTTTTTTCATTTTAAAAAATAAATTATGCTTCGTTGTTAGTTTTTATTTCACTTGGATTGTATATAAAAAGAAATTGGATTTAATAAATATTTAATAATTTTATTCAATTTAGAGATGCTATCAGGACATTGACACAAACTTTTAGACTACTGCAATTAGTAATATAGCAAAACCTTTTTGGTTCTACTTGTTCATCAATAACACTACAAAGTAAAAAATATGGTTTATTCTCTAATAATATATATAAAAAATAAATAAATAATAATTAAAGAAGCAAAGAGATGATGTACATGTTGATTCTTCCATATTTTCATCCACATGAATCCTGTAACAACACAATCATACATTTAATTCCAAGTAGAATCTAATTGGAAGGTATGTTTTATGTCGATTTCGTGTTTCATGCCTTACAAGATGATTTAGGATAGATGATATCGTAATGGCCTGGACGGTATAATAAGGTTATAAAAGGAACAAAAGCTTCTTCTTTTTTCTCTTTAGTGTCCACAGGAATAAAGTCATGGTGATTTACTGTGACACCGGCGCCATTATTATATGAGCTACGGTCAAGATAAATGACCCGGATTGCAACACCAAGTGCGTCCGATAAAGCGGTTATGTGAATATGGTCGCTCTCTTCCCCCATAGGTTCAACCGATGACTTGCAAAACTATACCAAAACAATGTTAACAAACAAATAAGTGTTAGCAAAATCACCCAATTGAAATGTGTTCAACGACAATGCTCAAGGTATATGCCCGGTTAAACATGAGTTTTGGCCACAAATATTTCTATAAAATATTTTTTTTTTAATGTTTTGGCATTTTTATTTTGTCATTTTATTTTTATTTTGTCAAATTTTTATTATAATATAAAGTTCCAATTTTTTTTTTGACTTATTAACAAACAAATAAATCTTAGCAAAATCACCCAAATGAAATGTGTTTAACCACTATATTCAAGGTATATGCGCGGTTAAACATGGGCTTCGGTCACAAGTTTTTTATAAAACTTTTTTATAGGTTTTTGCCTTTTAAAAATAAAGTTTATAAAAGAATGACACTCAAATTTTTATTTTGTCTAAGGTTTACAATATCTTAGGGTCGGATTTTTACAACCAAAAATGATACTCTTAAATTTTAAATATATTTTGATGTCTAAAACTCTAACTTGTCTGATTTTATAGCCTTTGTTTCCGCAAAATTTTGTGGTTTGAGATCGAGCAAGTTCTTATTAGAAAAACCACATAAGTATAAAGAAAGGTGTACATATATATATATATCACCAAGTGGCTTGAATCCAAAAGAATTAGAAGTGTATGTACAAACCTGTGCCACTGTTGTGTTTGATAATCCTGTTATAAAAGGCTCGAAAAACTCTGCACGCATTCGGATTTCACCCGCAGTAACAAACCTCAAGAACATTACAACTGATAAAATTAACCAAAATTTGTCAAAACTATGTTCCTTGCAATGCCATTTTTTTGTATGTAATCAATATAAAAATTATAAAAATAAAATATAAATAATTAGTAAAAGTAAAGCCAAATTAAAATTTGCATTAGACCACACTATTAATATAGCTCGACATTGAGATAGACTTACTATAATCGGAGACAAACTGATCTCTACTTCTGCTCACCAGCTCTTCATAGCTAAAAAAAGAAATGTATTTACTAAGTGATGAATCCATGACGGAATTTTTTTTTTGGGGGGGGGGGCAAAAACAAATTTTGTGGGGGTATAGTCGAACTTTACATAGGAATTTATTTTAATTTTTAACATACAAAAAAAAAATTCGCTGGATATTTGTGGGCGCGTGCCCACCCATGCCCACTTTATATTCTGCCACTGTATTTAATGATCTTCCAGAATTCAGATTTATTCATTTCATGGAATTCAAAACACAAATGGCTTGTACCTTATAGACTCTTCACTTCCTTGGAGAATATTATCTAGTTGCTCGAGGAACGTCTGTATCATTAAGAAAAATGAAATTGAGTAGTTTTAGATGATCTTACTACATGTATAGTTGTCAAAATAGACGGCCGTCCGCGGGGCTACGTCCAGCCTGCACCGCGGAGGTGCAGATATGGTCACAAATGTTTAAGCCCAAATTAAAAGCGGGTTTTTTCGTGTATGCCTATATTTTTCCGAGCACTATACATTTTTAGTCCAAATACACCACCCGTTTCAAAAAGTCTAAAAACTACATTCACCTATAAGGTACACCCGCCAAATCAGAAGGTCCGCCCGAACCATAACATCCATCCAAAGAATATGTTTTTTGGGTATTTTCAAAATTTTAGGAAAAAGAAATTATGGATATTAAAAAAAAATTAACAAAATTTCGGGTCAACCCACGCGGTCATCACTTGCCCATGCAGTGCATATATGACTTTACATATTTTTGACTGCAAGCCCACATAGACTTAAATTATCCAAATTTAGCCAGCGGACTTTTAAAAAATACACGGATTGGCAACCCGTGAGTCCATTTGACAACTCTAACTACAGGGATAGCCAGAAAATTTGAGGCTTTAGGCCATTATAAAAATTTCTTGTATAAAAATAGGTTCAGTTTAATTTAGGAGGCCAAAAATTAACTTTTAGGGGGCATAAAAAGAAAGAAAAATTAGCCTAACAATTAATATTAAAATTTGGAGGTCGAAACCAATGTTTCATCTTTCTCTATTCAACGTTGATCTTGCCCTACTATATTTAATAAACAAATCGAGAGAGTCGGTTTACCGCAAAAGAGTCCTCAAATGTAAAATTTGCATAACCTAACTTTCGCAGAGTCGATCTACATTTCTCAACATTGATTTTGATACGATCTACTTCAGTACGATCTTGTGATTCCAAAATATGTTCCTAGCAAGGAAAAAACAACAACTTTAGCAAGAGATATAAATATATAATCCAAGTTTTTGCAAAAGTGTAAGTGTTACTAGAGATTTGTGAGAATATACAAGGTAAGAGAACATAAAACTTCGGAAGAAGCAATTTCCATCGCCTCTTGATCGCCTTATTGCAATATATTCATTTTCTAGTCTCTACAAATATTGCAAAACATGATAAATAATAATAATAATATAAAAAGACAGCAAGCAATAACCACAAAACTAACAACCTTTATCTTCTCCAACACAATGGGACTCCCTGACTGATACTCTGCAAGTAAAGTAGAGAGAGGTTCCTGCACCAAAAACATCATCTTTTTAAAAAATCTAAAACCACAAAACAGAGGGGTATCTAGAAATGTTTTCTATGGGGTGCCAAAAAAAAAAAAATTAGGGTGCTAAAATTTTATCCGAACCGGATGCTTACACTAATTATGTTAATTATAAAGTACATTAAAAAAAAAAGTTATGGGATGCAATTTACATAGTATATCCGAAAAAGGTTTTAAAACTATTATCTCTACTTTGTTTTTCTTGTTTCGATCTGATTTTCGGTTTCCTTTTAACTTTTTTTTCCCAAAAGGTAAAAAACAAAAAATCCAACGTAAATTTTTTTGTAGCTTTAACCAATCAGTGGTGGGCCTCTAGAGCTGTCAAATTGGGCGGCACGTCCGCGGGTTTAGCCCAACCTGCACTGTCACTGGCGGGCTATGGGTGCAACTTTTTCGTGTGCGGGCTTTTGGAGGCTATTATATTTAGCCTATTTCCGTCCACAGACTTTTGATGTTGGTGCTGTGGGTTAGCCCGCCAAAATATTGTTTTGTGTTTTTATTTTTTTAATAGCCTAAATCCCAAAAAATACATTGTCCAAATAAATTTCATGGCCCTATTTAAAAAATCTACATACTTTGTCAAAAAAAAAAATTGTATTTTAGAAAAATGTATGTATATTTTGAACTAGCCGGGCGGCTGGCCCGCGGTCACCGCATGAGCACAAAGATTTATCCCGTAAACCTGTTCATGCTAGTAACAAACATCCATGGGGCCCGTGGGCTCATAAAAAAACAGCGGACGGGCTCCCGCCCGTTCAATTTCATAGCCCTAGCGGTAGCTTATATAATAGTAAAATGTATAGGGGTTAAGACATAAATTTGTTCTCCCACCGGTTTCACTATTCACAAGGAACAATCTCACCATCATTTAACAATTAAAAAAGGGTGCCAATTAGAAAACTTGATCAAAATACTACTCGGCGATTACTATCTTTGTAGAAGATAGTCAGATGTTAAAGTTTGGTTCACCCTTCAAAAAAAAAATGAAAAAGAAAATTTTTTTGGAGCTTATCACCATCTGTTTAAATTTGGACTGACCTTATCACCAACATAAGGAACTTTTGCAACTTGTTCTTCTCTAAAAGATAATTCCTTCATAGCACATGAACAATTTCCACATTCTTCACTCATAAATGCTGAAATGGATGCAGCAACTTCCGGTTTGTCGTTAACCGTATCATTTTGATTCTCCATCGTCACTTTCACCACACCCAATAAACTATATCTTTTAGCTTAACGCTGATCTACAAAATTCAAACCCAAAACTTTAAAGCATGATTTGACGTAGATAAAATCACAATTATGTAAAATATATTATTTTTAATTAAATAATATGAAAGTTTTTAATTTAAATTGTGGTTTAATTAAACCACATTTAGCAAATTAACTAAATAAATATAGATTAGTAGTTTTTTTAAATTGTGGCATAAATGTTTTTCTAAAATTTTGAGACTTTAGACGGTTGTGTGTTTCTACAACAAAATAATTTATTTTTTTATAACAAATATTTTTTATACAAAACTTTAAAAAAAATAAATATAGCATATATGTTCTGTAAGTTTTACAAATAGTATGAAAACACATCAACATTTATTTTGTTATAAAAAAGACATCAACTTATAATACAAAAAATTATATATAAAATTGATTAAGGGAACTACCTTTTATATTCTGACCTAATTTAAAGAATTTGAAACTGAAGAAAAAAGAAGCTTTGTTTACTCAAATTTTCTGAAATTGGGGAAACAAAATTTCATAAATCTGATTGTAGGGTCAGAAAAAGGTGAAAGACGTTTTGCTTTCTCCCAAATTATATATAGGAAATTTTGACTAATTAGTATTTACTTTTGTAGTTAATTATATGACATGTTCAAATATTTTTACAAATCTTATTGTTTAAAGACTATTTAATGATTATAAATTAAATTATTGCATATCTTATTGTAAATTTTGTCCAATTGAAACATGGCATTCATTTATTTATATAATTAATAGTTAATTTTTTAGGTCGAAATTGTATTCTTTTTTAGTCAAAAAATATATTTATTTTTTTTTCAGGAAAAGAAATTATATCTACTACATATTAAAACACAAATTTTTTACAAAAGAAACCTTTAGTTTGTAAATAATTACTTCAAATACCATTAGAAAATTAAAAGCACTAGAAGGATAGTTTAGTAATTATCATATTATAATATTACATTGTTTATAAAAAAGTCAAAGTTGTGCTTAATTACAAAATTAATTACTATATTACTATTAAAAAAAATACTATCGGTACATTATTCTAAAAAATAATTCAAAAAAAAATTCAAAAAATATGCCTAAATTTTAAGGGAAACAGAGAAATAAAACTCGAATAGAAAAAACTAAAAAAAATTACGTCAAAGAAAAAAACTAAATTTTTATATAAAATAATTTCATAAAAATATGTCAAAACAAAATTAATAATACTAGAAAGATAATTTAGTAATTATCATTATATAGTTCATAACATTTATTTGCTTATACCAAAAGGGGAGAATGGTTATTCCATACATGAACTATTGTCTGCGGTGGCAAAATATACATAAACTTTCGTGCTTTGCAGAAACATACATAATCTTTAATTAATAGTTGTTTCATACATGAAGTTTATAAAGTGGGCTTTTTCTTATGTACGTCGTTGTTTTTTCCGTGAAATCTTGTTGACGAGACCACGTGGATTTGGTAATCGTTAGGACACATGTATGAAAAAGCCTATTTTATAAACTTCATGTATGAAACAGCTATTAATTAAAGATTATGTATGTTTCTGCACAGCACCAAAGTTTATGTATATTTTGACACCGCAAACAATAGTTCATGTATGGAATAACCTTTCTCCCATACCAAAAGTCAATATTGTCTACCTATTAATAACATAATTAATTATTTTTTTATTTAAAAAAAAAATCTAAAATATGCCTAAATTTTAGTAACAAAAATGAAAAATCAAAAACTTAAATAAAAAAAATTCCATAAAAAAAAATTGTTATATAAAAATAATTACATTCAAATATGCCAACAAGAAAAAATTAGATGACCTAAATTTAATTAAAAAAATATACAAAAATATATAAAAATATATTAATTACTATATATAAATAATTATTTTCTCTAAAAAATGTATATTAAAATATATTTAGGGATATGCAATAATCCAATGCAAAACAAAATGTATTAAAAAATATGTTAAAAAAAATTTTAACCGCGCATAACGCGGAGTATCATCTAGTTAAATTCTTAAAACAAGCAGTTTGTCCGCAAGTTCAAAAGGTCTAAGTTAGTCCAACAGATTAAACCAATATTTCCTTGCCAAATTGCGACTACTTTTGTTCTACATCCAAATTAGTCGGTAAGCATTCGCTAATTTGTGACTGCAGTTCTGGTCGCTAATATTCTGTTTTCTTGTAGTATATATATTGACTAGTCATGTAAATGTGTCTTGAAAGTTGTAACCATCTTGTTACAATAAAATTTGTTTGGAGTGTATGTTTTGTTTTGCAAAACATAGTTCATGAAAGTGCATTTAAACCCTCGGTTTATTAAAACCGTTTCGAGACTATGCTTTTAGAGTCGTCTTTTAACATGTGTAACTGGAGCGACCGTATGAGTCCAACTTAACTATAACAATTTTCTTAAGAGAAATTTAAATATTTATAAAACTGATGACACAAAATTTTTAGAAATATATATATTTTTTTTTCATATAAAAAATTATTTAATAAAATTTTTGATCAAGGTCCTCCAGAGTTTGAGAGAGCATTGTGCATGTGCTTTGGGTTGGTTTTTTTGAAGACTAGTATTTTTTCTAAGCTAAAATCTCAAGACATATATGCAAGGTAAATCTGAATTTTTTTTCATCTATTTATTTAAGTTATTCCGGGTAGTTATTGTAGTCACATAATACATTATCTTTGATAGTTCTTAAGGAAAAAAATATATGGTATTTTTGACAAATTTGATTTGCCTCATCCATGTGAATTTTCAACTCATGAGCAATATCTACACTTTCGCTCTCTTTGCAAACAAGGTAAATCTTACTTTTTGTTGTAACAAAATTTATTTCATGAATTTGTTGGCAATCACAGTCTCCAGTGTTTTTAAATGTTGGTGATAAGATTTGAAAAGCAAGATTTGTTCATGTTGGTAAGATATTAGCTAGATGATACATGGTTCCAAATATTAGACTTATTCACTTTTGGATCAAGTTTTATTTTTGCTATTTCAGACAAGTCTCGAATTTGATATTTTATAGTGGGAAGTTTCAGTTTTTGGATCGTGTCCCATCAAATTTAAACGCCAAAACATTCAAAATTAGAATCTATTTTTCCCATGTGATTTTCTGTTTTGATCAACAAAAAAATCTGAAATCTAAACCAAAGTTTGAAAAGCTATAAAGAAATAGATCATCTTATCGTTAATAATATTTAATATTTAGTTATTTATTTTATAAACTTGTATATAGGCATAGGTTAGAGTATAAATATTATAGAATTCACCATAAAAAATTAATAATTTATTAGGATAGAGTATAAATATTTTATAATTTATTTTATAAACTTCTATATAAGCATATGTAAATGCTCATATACTTTTATTGGTTGTTAATAATAAATATATAAAAAATTATTATTTGATTTAAACAAACATTTTTTATAATTGGTATATATACTAGAATTGACCAAAAAAGTTGTATACTAGAAAAAATATTATTATATAATATAGAAAATTTTTTTATTTAAAAATATACATATAATATAGAAGAGCAATATGAATAATATGAATTAAAATAATGTAATTTATGGTAATGAATAGATATCCGCCAAATAAAATAATCAAAATTCCGACAAATAATAAACAAATTCTGATATAAAAATAGTATAACCAATTAAATATATAAGTATATACTATTTATTTTAATTATCTTAGCCCCATGCATGGCGTCAATAATCCTATTTCCGTCAAAAATATGTGGGAAAATTGTAACGTTACATTTTTCGTCAAAAATCTGTCAGTAATTTAAAACTGTAAAATTTTCGTCAATAGTTCATCAAAAAAATCTGTCGATAACAATTTCCTCTAAAATCCGTCAATTTTTCCGTTGAAATTTTTTGACGAAAATTCCGTCAAAAATAAAAATCGACGGTTTTGAAGGGACACTTTTCCATCAATTTTCTGTCAATTTTCTGTCAAATATTATTGACGGAATTTTCTGTCAATATTTCCCTAAAAAAAAGCCATGTTTTCTTGTAGGAGTGATAGTAAAGAAATTCACGCAAGACATGCAACAAAACCAAACTACAACATCCATTAAATGCAAAAGTCAACGAAATCACATAAACATTACAACATAATGTTAATAGTAGTGCGAGACGTAACAGTTGTATTCAACTGTGGCCTCACCGGTCGTGAAATTGGCCAACTTGGTGCGAGCCTCGACATAACCTCTAGCAAACCGAAACACTCCACTTCCTCCAACCACCGGCATTTCCCTAACATCAGAGAAAACGGTGTTCCGACCAAGAATAGCGATCGTGCTCCCATTGTACATTCCTGTATTGAAAGCAAAGTTCATCACCATCAAGAAGCCAATCTCTTCTTGCGACGCTCCGGCGTAAACTCCTTGAGCATGGCCCACCGCAGTCGAGTTCTTTGATTCACCGCTTGTTAATGGATCGTCCATCACGGTAAACTCTCCGAATAAGGAGGAATTCGAGACGGGATTTTCGATCACGACAGAGCCGGGGTTTCGACCTTTAAGGGAGTCGTGCCAATAGACCCGGAGATGGGTGAGTGTCTCCTTTTTGTCGAGACTGAGTTGTGTTTGGTTCATGGTTCTTGCGAAGTCTTCACCGTCGTCTCCTTCGTAAACAACGGAGGCGGCGATGAGGAGAAGTTGTACGGCGAGGACTAGCAGGAGCTTTTTCATGTTTTTGGTTATATATTAGTTGTAATATAAAAGAATTTTTGTGATGAGTGTGTGTTTATATAGAAGAAGCAGAAAGTGCACGAGTGTGTTAAATTTAATATTTTTATACTAGATAAAACAACATTAATTGACTTATCAAATATTTCCTCCCTACTTTTTTTACATGATGTTTTTGAAAGTTTACTTATTCAAAAAAATATTACAATTACAAGTTTAACTTTCACTTTATTAGGAATTATAGACATTCAACTTAAAACTAATTGGTGATAAGTGGAGTGGTCCATATCTATTATATACCACTTTATAATTTGTCTAAACTTCCGATGTGAGATATTTGATACACTGTCATAAATATTTAATAAAACTATAAAAAAATTAAAAAATAAGGGTATAATAAGAAAATTAAAGCTAATTGTACATAAAAAATTGAAAACATCACTATTAAAAAAATAAATTTATTTTCTAAAACATCATGTTAAAAAAAAATGGAGGAAGTATTTATTAGTGTTCATTCGCTAGATGTTATAATTTTTTTGTTATAATGTTATTTACATAGTTTAAGAATTAGCATTTGTATATTAAATTAACATTAATTTGTAATTTATTGCATTCGTTAATTAATTAATGAGAAATCACACCTTTTTTATTGAGTGCAATATATTTAATTGAACTGTTGGACACATGTGACTAAACATTACAATCATTTTTTTTTTTTTCAATTTGAATCACACTGTCGGCCTATTAGTCAAAATTTTATTAAAGAAAAGAATTTATCGTCAAGATGGAGAATCAAATTCTCAGTAACATTATAATCACATTAATAGATATTTTTTTGGTTTGTTTTATGAAGCAATACCCTTCTTAAACTACAAGGGTTCGAAGCCTTCGTAGAAAAATTTGGTGACATGGAATATGGAATATTGACCACGGGGCCGAATAATCCTGTCAAATGATTATATATTTATATGTTTATAATAGCGAGTACAAATTTTAAAATAATTTATATGATTTGTAAACAACACGAGTAATAATGTTTGGATGAAGAAATGAATTAAGATTAGTGATTTTAAATTTGGTTCACCCCGTAGACGTACAATCACACTATTTTTTAAGGAGCTTTCGTTAAAAACTTAAATTTCCAAAATACAACGATACGAAAATTTTCGTAGCCGACCCTGGTTCCGACCAATAATCATATTAGAAACTTTAACCTAAAACCAATTGGAGAAAAATGGAGAGGTTCATCTAACACTATATATCACTTAACAAATCTCTAAACTTCCGATGTAAAATATTTGATATGCCTATCACGTTCATGACTGGACATTTGAAACGTGGACAAATTGGGGAAATGAACATCCACCAGGGATCTGCAATCGAGAAGTAGAACTGTGGCTCTGATACCATATTAGAAAATTACGAACATCCAACCTAAAATCAATTAGTGATAAACGAAGATGTCCATCTACATTATATACAACTTAACAAATCTATAAACTTCTGATGCGAGACATTTGATAAATCAAGCTCATACTCCCATTCTAACTCACTTTGACCGATCTTGGGTAGGAACCTTGGCTGATCCACCACGTAGAGTTTAGTTAGTCGGCACATCATATATCGATCCAAAGGAGGTCGAGGTGTTTGAAACCGACGGTCACCCAATAAAAATTCTTTAACTAATAGAATTTATTAGAATACTTAATTCAATGCACCAATAGTAAAATATTTATTTATATTTATTTAGTGTCAAATGATATTTAATAAAAAAAAATTTATAATGTTATTTACATAGTTAAAGAATTACCATTTGTATATTAAATTAACACATTCGTTAATTAATTACATACTTGGCACTTATCGCTCGCTTGAGTTCAATATATTCCATTGCCCCATTGGAGTATACGCTGGACACTTGTGATTGATTGGACATTAAAATTTAAAAAAAAAATAATTGAGATTTTGTTGGATAGTTTTGTGAAGCATTAAATCAAAAGTTGCACGCTACTTCGTACTGTCAGCAATCAGCATTGCTGATTCCAGTAAGATAAAGAGTTTATCTTTTGACTGGTTGGTGACAACTGACAAGTGAAAACTTATATTTACCAAAAGCAAGTTCGCATACATTAATTTTGTGAATATGAAACTCAACCAAGCTATCTAACACAATACAATCTACAACATTTTTTCACCTGTCAGTCGTTTAATAATATGTTTATAATAGCGTGTTTAAATTTCAAAATATTATTTTTTGGTTTAATATCGCATGATTTCTTTGGATTTGTAAACAACACGATTTATAATCTTTCGAAGCAGAAATAAATTAGGATTAGTGATTTTAAATTTGTTTTCGCCCACCATAAAAGTTCACACACAGTCACACTATTATAAACATATAAACATAGAAGCGGGTTTGACACCGAGTGTCAATTAATCTAGTGGTTTGAGGCCACTAGCATGATCTTAATATCGGGAGTTCGATTCCCCGTCTCGACGATGAGGTTTCCCTTTAGTGAGATTTAGGCTAATGGGTCGGCCTGTTGTGATCCACTGTTGAGAAAAAAAAACATAGAAGCCGGCGACAAGGACACATATTTTAGCATAAGAATATGTAGGGTTTCTAGTAAAGAAAACAGATAAGAAATATCAAAACGTTTAGAAATAGTTTAATGGATCGGTATCCAACATTTAATTAGTAAGCAGTATTCGAGGTGGTGAACACTCAAAGTTATTTTTTTTTTAACTTGAAGTTCTAAGCAGAAACTCATATATCTCCGTGAGTTATGTTTAAACATATTAAATCCTTTAAAATTGGAGAGTATTCTCTTTCAAGCATGAACTCGAACTTGTGACCTGAAGACTATTAACTTGGCAACTTTTGGTATCAAATTAATGTATAACAGATGAAATCGATATTTTTACAGTATTTTGTTATTTTTTTCAAATAAATGTTTTTTTTTTTTGGTAAAAGAAAAATATTTTATGTATTTCATGGGATTTGTAGCCAAAATCATGTAGTTTCATAGAATTTTATTTTTAATATTTAGAGGTGTGAATGTCATTGAACAATATTCTTGTTACATGATTGAACAAATCATCTAATTCACATGTGTTAAATGACTTTTGTTGGACCCATTCTGGATTCCTGAAAAAGCTGAGGAAAAGTAAAACATCGAAAATTGAAAAAGAAATAATGCACAGTTCAATAATGTTGGATTTGCAATTCTTACCGTATAGAATGAAGAACTTGGAACTAAATGATTGAGTTCAATGTAAACTATACCCTCTCTCCTTTTCATATGTAAACTATACTTATCATAGATATACATAATTTTATTTTACATCACTATTACGATTACAGTTAAATGTTTATGCATTTATTGATTCATAAAAGAATATAACAAAAAACATTAGCCTAAGTAGTTAATAAAAGATTTCATGTTATTCCCATGTGCTGGGTTCGAACTCTAAAGGTGGCGGGGTTTAAAAAATGGTCTTGTAACCACTAGATATGACAAAAAAAATCAGATATCTACTATATATTAAATGAAAAACCAACTTAAGATAAAACATTAATTTATGCGTGATATGAGACTTTAAAAGTATGTGGACCTTAAAAACATTATTCTATTGCTTAACAATAAATTCTACAATGACATTTGGTCAATCTAAAATATATACATTTAATTTAATGATTAAATTAATTATAATTTTAAATTAATAGTATTAAGAACAAATAATAAAAAATTCCAAATAAACTATTATTTTATTACAATAAAAAACTATTATTTTACTAAAATTAAATATTACTCTTTATGATATAAAAATAAGAAGAAACAATTTTCACTCTATTAAAATTAGAATAAAATAATTAATAATTTTAACAATCAATTAAAAAAATAAAATATTACTAATAATTAATTTAAAAAAATCTAACAAACTTTTTTTTACTCTCTTTATTTATTTTTAATAACAATAATTATCAAATTAATATAATCTGATTCATCAAACAAAATTACTAATAATAAATATTAAATTATTAAAAAAAATTATCATTATGAAAGAAAAAGAATATGTTCTACGACAAAATAATTAAAAAAATAGGTTTTACATAGTAAAATTGGATTAATGAATTTTTTTATTATTTAGTCTATGAAATTTTTTTTAATTTAAAAAAATTGTTAGGTTTTACAACAATTCTGTTAAAAAAAAGTTTAACGACAAAAAAAAATTATATAAATATTTAATTAGTATTTTTTTAAATTAAGAATTCTAATAACAAAAAAAAAAAGTTTTACGAATACAAATAAAAACTAAATTTTATTAGTTGGAATTATTACGTACAATTCTATTGCATCATTTACTTACTACATAGTAAAATAAAAACCAACTTAGGATACAACTTTATTTCATGTGTGATATTACATTATTTCTCATTAAAGTAATATTAATAACTTTACAATAACTTTTTGGGAAATTAATGAACTAACAAATTCTTAACAAATATATTAATATAACTTTTTTTTATATATATTTTTTTAAAGAAATTTATTATTAAAAATATTTAAGACGTTTTGGACTATTTCAAAAGAAAAAATTACTAACAATATATAAATTAAAAGGAAAAATTAATAAAAATAAAATATTAGGGTTCTATCTATTCATATTTACAAAAATATTAACTCAAATCAATTGGTTACATTGATCTAATTCTATGTTTTCTTTTAAATAAAAAAAATTATTATTAAAAAATTTAAGAGGTTTTGGACGACTAATTAAAAAAAATTACTAACAATATATAAATTAATAGAAAAATAAATAAAAATAAAATATTAGGATTCTATCGATTCATATTTACAAAAATAGTAACAACCAATTGATCTAATTAATAATAAATGTAAATAATAATTAGTTTTAAATTATTTTTGCACGTAATTTAGCAGTAATAACCCACTAACTAATCTACTATATATTAAAACACAAAACTTTTAATTAAAAAACCTTAATTTTGTACAAAAATTACATCAAATGCCATTGGAAAATTAATAATACTAGAAGGCTAATTTAGTAATTATAACTTAATAAACCTTCATAGCATTAATTTGTTTGTAAAAAAAGTCAAAATTTTGTTGTCATAGATAAATTAATAAATAGAGATTAATTTCTTAAAATTAAAAGCATTTATTAAACACATTATACAATAATTTATTACGGAATATTGATGTAGTCCTAAACATAATATATTTTTCCAACTTTTTTTTTTACAAAAAAAATTATGTATTACTATTAGTCGATATTAATATTACATTGAGATTACTCTTTCTATTCTCTTTTTAAAATCTTAAAATCCAAATCCCTTTGAGTTACGGCAATTTTTTTGACATAAAAATCACAACCATTTTAA
>OVAW01000324.1:0-16704 GCA_900406365.1 Heliophila coronopifolia | reverse complement strand
CTTATTCCTTGTCGTCCACACCAAATTCAATCTTTTACGAAATTCAAGAACGAGTTTGATACCCGCCGTTGCAACCATAGTGTCTCCTCTAATGGAGTCTGGTGCGATAAATCAACAGGTGCCGTCATGAAGCTACAGCTCACAGATTGTCTCAATGGAATGTTGAAATCTAACAGTAGCCTCTTCGAGTTTCGTCATCTCCGTTACCTTAATCTCAGTAACAACAACTTCATCTCCTCTTCACTTCCTTCCGAATTTGGAAATCTCAACAGGTTAGAGGTCTTGTCTCTATCCTTCAATGGCTTCCTCGGCAAAGTTCCTTCCTCGTTAAATAATCTAAGCATATTGTCCTATTTAGACCTTTCCCAAAACAAGATCATTGGTAATTTTCCACTTTTCCGAAATCAAACCAAACTCACATTTTTAGACCTTTCCAATAATCACTTCTCTGGAACATTGAATTCGAATAGTGGTCTCTTTGAATTGCACCACCTTCGGTTCCTTGATCTTTGTTTCAACAACTTCAGCTCTTCACTCCCTTTCGAATTCGGAAATCTCTATAGATTAGAGATTTTTTCTCTGACCTCTAATGAATTTTTTGGTCAAGTTCCTCCCACATTTAGTAATCTAACCCAGTTAATCCAGTTGTGGCTTGCCGCAAACAAACTCACTGGTAGCTTTCCACTTGTTCAAAATCTAACCAAGCTCTCAGCTTTAGGACTAAGCCACAATAAATTTATTGGCACCATTCCTTCTTCTCTATTCACTATGCCTTTCTTATATTTTATTAATCTCGCTCAAAACCATTTCACCGGTTCTATTGAAGTTCTTAACTATTCTACTTCATCTAGCCTTAAGTTCCTCAACTTGGGGGAAAACGATTTCGAAGGAAAAATAGTAGAGCCTATCTCAAAGTTAATCACTCTCACCAATCCTTGTTTATCTTTGCTAAACACCAACGCCCCAATTGACTTAAAGATCTTGATCTCCTCTATGAAATCTTTGTCCGACCTCGAATATTCTGGGAACAATATATCTCCTACCAGTTTAAGTTCAGATTCATACATGCCATTGTCCTTGGAATCCTTGTATATAATTGATTGTGGCATTAGCGAATTCCCAAATATCTTAAAGACCCTTCATAACTTGGAGCATATAATCATATCTTATAATGAAATCCAAGGGAATGTCCCTGGGTGGCAATAGAGAATTCCTCGTCTAGAGACAGTGGATATTTCTAATAACTATTTCAACAGTTTTGAAGGCTCATTGGAAGTTTTAGTAAATTTATCGGTGAAAATGTTAGCTTTGGCTGGAAATAATTTTGAAGGATCACTTCCTCCTCTACCACTCTCAATACACGCTTTGTTTGCGACTGCCAATCGATTTAGAGGGGAGATATCAATTTCGATTTGCAACAAGACCTCATTTTCGTTTCTTGATCTATCTTACAACAACTTCAGTGGTATGATACCTCAATGTCTAAGTAACTTTACAGTCATGGATCTCCGGATGAACAACTTGGAAGGAAGTATCCCTGATGAGTTTTATGTTGATGCCTCTCTGCAATCAATCACTCTTGACTACAATAGACTAAGTGGGAAGGTTCCAAAGTCTCTTTTAAATTGCTCCATCTAAGGTTTCTTAGTGTTGAAAACAATAGAATCGAAGACGCCTTTCCTTTATGACTCAAGGATTTAACAAATTTGCGAGTACTTATACTTAGCTCAAACAAATTTTATGGTCATATATCTCCTCCTCATCAAGGTCCTCTAGGGTTTCCAATGCTGCGGATTCTTGAGTTATCTAATAATAAGTTTACTGGAAGCTTATCAGCAAGCTACTTTGTCGATTGGAAGCCATCGTCACTCACTATGAATGAAGATGGAGGTCTATATATGATATACCAAGAGCTGCTTGAAAATGTAATTTTCTATACATTTCTAGATAAAATAGATTTGCAATACAAAGGTCTACACATGGAGCAAAAACAGGTCCTCACTTTCTATAGTGCTGTTGATTTTTCTGGAAACAAACTTGAAGAACAAATTCATGAATCCATTGGGCTTTTGAAGGGATTGATTGCACTCAACTTATCAAACAACGCCTTCATAGGTCATATTCCTCTGTCTTTAGCAAATTTAACGAATCTCGAGTCACTGGATCTTTCAAGAAACCAACTTTCAGGGACTATTCCTAAAAGTTTACGGACACTCTCGTTTTTGGCATACATAAATGTGTCCCACAACAAATTCATGGGTGAAATACCACAAGGAACACAAATTACTGGACAATCTAAAATGCTACCAACACAACAACCTCAAGAGGAAGAAGAGGAAGAAGAGGAACACATGTTGAACTGGAAAGCAGTTGTAATAGGCTATGGTCCTATAATGCTTTTTGGAATAGCAATAGCACAAGTCATTGTTTCGTGCAAGCAAGAGTGGGTCGTCAAGATACTTGGTTCGAGAAACTTTTGAATTATTATTTTTTTTTTTGTCGAATTTTGAGTTTTTTCATTACACATGTATTGATGAAGCATTTCCTTTCGTTTGCTGTATTAAATAGTTGTAATCTTTCGTTACACAAGTGACACAAATGGTTGTCACCTCTGTGCTTCAACACTGTGACGGGATTCGAATCCGTGTGTCTCCAGTTGAAGAGAAACTAACTATAATTAAATTTGCTGCTGAGGTAATGGAAAAAAAACGCAAATTAAATGATGTTGTTTTGCATTTTTTTTTTGTTACGTAATAATAATAAAAAATATTGTTTTTTTTGTCAACATTTGGGCCACAACAGGACGGCCAATCAGCCTAAAATCCCACTAAAAAGAAACCTCATCGTAGAGGCGGAGAATCGAACTCCCGATACCAAGGTCATGCTAGTGGCATCAAACCATTAGACTAAAGGACCTCGGTTAAAAAATATCGTGTACATTTTGAAAATCCTTCTTTTATCATATTTTGAAAGCTCGTGCCACCATGGGACTACCCTTATAGTTCCTTTTGTTGCAGAGAACACTGTTTCGCCGCCATCATGAACATCCGATCTCGAGTATTGTGTGAAATAAGAATGAAAAGAGATTAAAACACACTGTTTTTTTGTTTGAAATTTGTGCAAGATATGCATAATTACAAATATTCAACTATTTTCAGTATGAAATTCGTAAACCCGTAGATCGTCTAGGATATTTTGGTGAGCATATATTTGATTTATTTAGTAATTTTAATTACTTTACTTAAGCGTTTTTTTTTTAATAAAAAAGAAGACTAAAGCGCTCCCAACCTTTTTAGTTTTTAATTTTAATAATTTCATATATTAATTACGTAAATCTAGGGTCGTACGTTTTTCAATTTTTATCATTAATGTTTTCAATTTAATTACTCTTAATGGTTAGCTTAAACTTTTTTTTTTCAAGAAGAAACTAAAATGCATTATTTGAAATCAAATATCACGTCAACTTGTATGAACTTTTGCTTTCTTAATAATAACGACTCTTTATTTATTTATTTTTTTAACATCTAAAACTTTACTTTTATAGTCCAGGTTTTGAAAATTTAATTCGAAGTCTTAAATTTTCCTATTAATAATTTTACTTTAAAATTTACAATATTGTTCTTAGTCTATTTATATTAACCTCTATTTTGTATTCATATTTAATGACATTAATCATGAATTCTTAAATAGCAAAGGTTAAATGGCTAGTTAAAAACTTTTATAACAAAATCAAGATTTAAGAATTAGTATGTAACTGGGTTAAAGAAAAAAAGTACTATGTAACTTGTAAACATTAAATAATTAATTATTGATTCGATAAAAAAAAAACTAGTAATATAAATACCAAACACATTTTTATAGTATATTTAAATAATATTATTTATTTTATTAAGTTTTTGGCCACTAAATTTTTTTTGTTAGATATGCAAAACGACAGTATTTTATTCAACTTAAGTTTAGTAAAAGGTAATAATAAAATTATCAAATACATTTTTTATAGCCTACATGATTTAAAATATTAATTTGAAGTTAGTATTCTAATTTATTCGTAAATTCTACTTATTATTTTAATAGAGAGAATAATTTATTTTTTAATAAGAAGAGTAATAGATTTTTGTTAGGCATATTTGTCTTAAAATCTATTATTTATTTTCAAGAATAATTTATTTTGTATAACAATAATAGTTTATCATTTATTGTTAAGTATTTGTATTTTTCTAATTTTTTATTGAAGTAAATAAAGTATTTTTAATTACTTCACTGAATGTGCATATTTTAGATTTACAAAAAAAAAAAAAAAATTCTTTCTAAATTTTTTAATTAAACAATGACATTTTATGTAATATAAGACAATATTAAAAGTTTATGTTACAAATGGTTTCTCTTTTAACATATAGTAGATAATTGAGTAAGAGAAGAGTTTGAAAGTAATGAAAAGTCACAAAGATTAAAACAAAACAACAAAGAGTTTAAAGGTATGAAATATAATTTAAGAGAAAAAAAATCTGATTATAGTTAATTAAAAAAAAAAACAAAACCTGATTAAAGTGTCCAGGAAGACCAGCAACACTAGAATTTTACATAGGAATTTTTTCATTAACAATAGAAAAATTAGTTTTTAACAATGGAAATGTATGAGTTTTGGTCTTAAAAAAAAAAAGCTTATCGAATAAACAAATAGAATTTATAGAACAATATATCAACGTAATATTGAACATATGTGAGAAATTTCAAATTGATATATAAGATTCCAATCCAAGTTATACGTAGAGGAAAATCCATAATAACATGGGCACATGTTAAATATAAATAATATTTTTTATGTAAAATTTTTAATTAATTTAAAAACATTATATAAATATAATATTATACATTTAATAAATTTAAATTAACAAGTACATAAAAATAGTGTTATTCACTTTAAATAAACTCAAATATATTTAAAGTTTATTTATTTATAAGTTATAATAATCGATAGTAACAATAATGATCACTGTAAACTACATATTAATAACTTACTATAAATCTCATATATACATATATATATATATATATCTTTCAAAGTTAAATCTAACAATAGTATGGAAAAAAAGTTAATATAAAAATATATTATTTACTATATTCTAGTTTTTGAAAGAAAGGAGTTGATTGATTAAAAAAAAAATAGTAGTAAATATAGCATTACTCAAAAACACTAATTAAAAATTAAAAATAGATGAGATACTGACATAAAAGAAAAGAAACATGAATAAGATGAGTGTTGAAAAAAAATAAAAAAGAATAGAAAGAGTCTGACTCTATTTTACGATTTTAGCGGGAAAATATGATTTTACGATATTAACGGAAAAATATGATTTTACAATTTTGGCGAGAAATCATGATTTTGCGGTTTTGGCGGAAAAAATATTATAAATGTATTTATCATAATTATTTATTTAATAATGAGTTTAAATGGGTTAGTGTATTTTAAATGGATAAACTCTAATCGACCCTAATTAACAGATGTGGATTTCACGACATCAGCTTTGCCATATTTTTTTCCTTTGTTCTAATGCAAAGATTTGAGCTAGTTCTAAATCGAGTTATGTTAATGACATAGCTCCAATGCAAAATCACATTTCTATAGAGATATATATTATTTTTTGGTCCCGAATTTCACAGAGAAGACAAGAAAAAAATTTAATTCAACAAAAACTAATCTTCTTAGCAAAGTTGTATTCAAATTTACATTTTTTTTAAAAAAGTTTTTTATTTTTATATTGCTCAAATCTCATATCTTTATATATACCAATCTTCTTTCTCACTTTTCTTAAACCAAAATAATTCTTTCTTACCAAATACTTAAAACTTCAAGAAAATTAAAACTGATAAAGTGATATATATGATTCCAATCCAATTTATACGTAAGAAAATATCTGTTAAGGATTTCACGACATCAGCTTTGGCATCTTTTCTCCTTGTCCTAATACAAAGACTTCAGCTAGTTCTAAGTCAACTTGGATAGCTCCATTTCTATATATGATTCAACCAATTCTTTAAACATGAAGTCCACAAAATTGTAAATATATTTTGGAATTATATAGGTTAACATATATTTCAATATTTGGAATAACTTAACGTATATTCTAAATATATTTTAGAATTTTTTAATAAAACCGAGGTTGGTTGTTAATTGTTCCATGTTACAAACGAAAAATATAGTAATTTGTGTGTTGGTAACTTATTAGTAATTTTTAAAATATGTGAGAAATTTCAAGCGGGTTTATGAATTCATTCCAATTTATACGTAAGAAATTAACTGACGTGGATGCTTTAGCATCGTTTTAATCCTTTGTCTTAATAAAAAGACTTTAGCTAACTCTTAAGTCAAGCCGTGTGTGACATAGATCCAGGGCCGTCTCGATGTTTACAAAGACCCTATTCGAAAATAATAATTAGGCCTTCCATATATTTTTCTTACAATAATTATATATATATATATATATATATATATATCAAAGATCAATTAATAATATTCTTAAAATTAACTATTTTTTATTTAAACAAAGCCTTTTTTTTTGAAAATTTATAAATTTATGAAAAAACTTGAATTTACCTTAAATTGTTTATGATAGTTCTTTATAAAAAAAACTTGTCTTGTTATGTGAAACAAATGTGTTTGCAATAACAAAAAAAAAAAATCGAAGAATGGTCANCAAGTCGTGTGTGTGACATAGCTCCAATGCAAAACTCCACATGTTTTTGGCGTTTTGGAAAGAATATTCGTCAATAATAAATAAATTACTTATGTCGTCGCCAGGATTAGTCATAAAGTATAGAACCGGTGAAATATGAACTTTAACACTGAATTGTAAATATATTATGTTTGTTATTAGTTTTAAGCTCCAATATTAAAAAAAAAAACTGTAGCCTAAGCTTTTATCGACGACATCAGTTTTGGCATCTTACTCTCCTTGTCCTATACAAAGACTTTAGCTAGTTCTAAGTCAATTTGGGTAATCTCCAATTCTAAGATTCAACCAATTTTTTAAAAGATTATGTCCATTAAATTGAAAATATATTTTAGAATTTTATAGGTTAACATATATTTGAAATAGCATCAACAGAAAAACAGATGAATTTTAACAAATAAAATCAATGAGTCAGATTTTTTTTTATAAATATTGACTTAGTCTTCTCTAATAACTCTACAAATGCTTAAATGTAACAGTGCTAGAAAACTAGAACTGATGGATATGATTCCAATCAAAGTTATACGTAAGAAATTAACAGAGGTGGATTTCACGACATCAACTTTGTCATCTTTTTCTACTTTGTCCAAATGTGAAGACTTGAGCTTGTTCTAAGTCAAGTTCATGACAAAGCCCCAGTGCATCGAGGACAATAATCTAGGGGACTAAAAAGTTTTAAGAGAGGCCACAAAAAATTCTATATACATTTTTTTTCCTTTATATGTAAAAAAAAAACATTTTTTTTCTGGAGCTTAACGTATAATTGATACGCCGTGGCGTGTGTACGTGAGGAAGAAAGCGACTAAGGAGCGCGCTCGGGTCGAAGAGCTTGGGAAGGAACAAGCTAAGGAAGGAGTTCATAGGGTTTAATTATTTTTAATTTGTTTTTAATTGTATATGTTTAATTACTTTTGTTTCATAGGGTTTTAAGTTTATTGAGTCAAGACTAAATTGCATGGCCAAATTTATTCAAAGTCTGCATCTTATTTTTGTAAGAAACGTTGGTTTTTTTGGGTTATGAATAAAGAGAGAGTTTCTTTGATAGGATGAGCGCTTTGTATCAATATTGTGAATATATTTTTTGTAAGAAAAGTTGTTAACTACTTCATGACTCTCAAAAGATATGTATAGTAATTTAACTTATCTAATTTGTGTGTCCGTAAGTTATTTGTTGAACATATATGGGTAAGTTCAAGCGGATATTTATGATTCCAATCCAATTTATATGTAAGAATTCCAGGTTACATGGATTTCACGGCATCAGCTTTGGCATCTTGTTCTCTTTGTCCTAATGCGAAGGCTTGAGCTAATTCTAAGTCAAGTTGTGTTTGTGACATAGATCCAATGCCAAACCTCACCTATATTTGACTCTTTTAGAGTTAACTATGTTTTAGTTGTAGTTGAAATGGCAATAACTTTGATAAAGCATAGATTTAATCAAATGTAGTATTTCAAAAAGGTATTTGGATATTTATTTGATTCAAAAAAAATAAAGACGCTAGAAGAAAGTGAATTACGAGAAAATTGCTTTAATTTTGCTAAAACCTTTTTTTTCATGGTAGTTCATCAGATGTTGATTCAGATTAATTTTGAAACTGTTATTCATGATTTTGAATCGACTATATCTCGAAAAATCATATTTTATGATGATCTTTTATTTTGAAATGTGATTATCTTTGACGTTTTTTTTCCAGATATGCAGGTGTACACTTGTGGAATCATAAAGTTGAAAGATATGAAAAAAGAAGGCAAAACAAATATTACTTGTTGTTGTTTTCCATTTTATTTGTAAGAACAAAGTTTAAAATGTGAATGTTTACACTTGTTTTGTTTGTTTTTAATGTTATTTATTTTTGATACTAGGGCCTATTTTTCACTTTTCGTCTTGTGCCTCTAAAATGACTAAGACGAACCTGGGTGCGGTCATGGTCACAAGGCCCATTTAGCCCGCGGGATAAAAAAAGTTAAAGCTCATATGGCCCGCGTGGTTATAAGGTTTCGCCCATATAGTCCGCCCATATATCACGCCTGCCCGCTCAATTTGTTTTTGTCATAAGGAATTAATATCTTTTATAAAAAATTCCAAAATTTTGGGCCGGTCCGCTGGTTTGCTCTCGGTGACCGCTTTTCCAGGCGGTGCGGTCATAACATTTTTGAGCGCAGGCCTGCATGGATTTCAAATTATTTATGGTCTCTCCCAAAACCACGGACGAGCCGCCCGTCTGTCCGTCGGTTTGACACCTCTATTACAATTTTTGTCAACATATGTAATCGTATATTAATGAAATGCGAGTCTAAACTAATGCTCATTAACAGTGACAGTTTTTATCGTTTCATGTTAAAATAGTGCATATTGAAATGAACTGTTTCTCCATATATCTATGACAAGAAAATGCATATACATGTTCAATATCATAATTTATAAAATATAATATTCATAACATAGAGAAATTAGTAAATAACTAATAATCATTGGAACTTGGAGTAATAATTAGTGTACAAACACAAAAGTTTTATACATGAGAATCTTAGATCGAGATCGATACATATTAAATCACAACAAAAATATATGGAACTTATCACTAGTAAACGTGATTTTCCGGTACCAACAGCGACTGCAGGACTTGATGTTACATTGTGGCGACATAAACATGACTGTTACAAGAGCAACTTCTCAGCTCGAAGCACATGGGAGCAACTTAGAAAAGTAAATCCCAAAACTCCTTGGAGTAAATTGATCTGGTTCAATCACGGAATCCCGCAATGTGGTTTTATAGCTTGGCTTGCTATAAAAAACAGATTGTCTACCGGAGATCGAATGTATGCTTGGGGTCTTACTCAAAACTGTGTCTTTTGTGGAGAGCCAAATAAAACTAGAGATTACCTCTTTTTTGCGTGTACTTACTCTTATACTCTCTGGTCGGAGGTCAGTGGTTCCCTCCTAGGCCCAGCCATCACACCGGATTGGAATGATACACTTAACAGCATGCTGCGAACAACGGATGTCGAACTCTCTCTGCTCCAACGACTTGCATTCCAAGTGACAATTGAGAGAATTTGGAAGGAGCGCAACGAACGCCGTCATCAATCGGGATACCACACCACCGCTCAAAACTACAAGATCATAGACAGAATCATCAAGAACCGTCTCCTCTCAATCGACTATTTCAACAAACCTCAACTCAAAAACATCATGTTACGTTGGTTCCAGGGAAGACAAAACTAAGCTACTGGTTTCGTTTCATTAAATTTTTTTAAGCATTCAATTTTTAATTCATCAACTACAACAGTTGTAAAAAAATATATTTTTTTGTTGAATAAATTTCACATTCCAACGAAAAAAAAATCACAACAAAAATAGTATAAAAAAATATATAAGATCATATGTTCATATATTAACCATGCATTTTTGGGAGATAAAAAAACTATGAAATGTTTATTGGCGCAATAAAAATATTTTATCAAAATCAAAACATGATAAAAAAAATGTATGGTTATCAAAACTTTACTTCACAATATTGTATTTTTAAAACTTAATTTTATCGAAGTAAAAAGGGACATATAAGAGAATATATCAATTGACTAAAATTAATAATTATCAAATATTAAAAGTAAATAAAAAATAATGTTAAAATTTTAAATAATTTAACCAAAATTTTGTTCACATATCTAAATTGTATATTTTTTTCAAAGAAACTAAATTGTATTGATCTATGAATCAACTATAAAACAATTTAAAAATTTAACGTAAAGTCATAAAAATAAAAAAGAGTTCAAAAATCTAAATTTCACTCGAAAAGTCAAAACAATAGTTGGCTTAGTTGTCTATAATAAACTCCCCAAATACTTAACAAACAAATCAATGTCATATCTTTTTTAAATTTTTGAATTAGAATTCTCGAATAAACTCCACAAATTCTCAAATGTAACAGTAAAAGAAAATTCAAACTGATATATGATTCCAATCAAATTTATACATAACAAATTAACTGACGTGAATGCTTTGGAATCTTTTTAATCATTTGTCCTAATATAAAGACTTTAGCTAATTCTAAGTCAAGTTGTGTGGGTGACATAGCTCCAATGCAAAACCCCACATATCTTCGGCGTTTTGGAAAGAAAATTCGTCAATAATAGAGATATTTAATAAGCTAATTATCCGCGAAAAGTAAATAACTTGTGTCGTCGTCTAAATTTTATTAACAAAAAAAAAGAGAGCCTGAAAGATTAGAATACTCATTAGAAAAACTTTGGATTTTAGAGTTATTACTGTTCTTCCAAAAACATAAAATAAAAATTTCCGTATTATTTTATTGATGACTCAAAAGAAAACGAATCTTCTTTTATTAGAGTATCAGTGACGAATCTAGGACGAATTTTTAGGGGGATAAAAAAAATTTACGTACAAAATTTATTTTTGTTTTTTTTACATATAAAAAAAAATTCTCAGAATTTAGTGGGGACACAAAGGCCCATTCTTGCTCCCGTCTGTCTCCGTCACTGATCATCACCCTTTATTTAGAGAACTTGGTTAAAATTTTCTATTTTACTTATTTTTAAATTGGTTCATTAACGAAAGATAAGCATCGAGACTTTTTATATTCCATTAAAACTCAATTAGACCATACACATTTAGCGACGGAGGGGTGTGGCCTGTGCCACAGACTTTTTATTTTGAATTAGTGTCCTAGATTTGTGCCACATGTCTCGAGTTCGATTCTCCCCAGAAAAAAATTTTAAAATAATGTTTATCTCTTTGACACACTCTTAGTATTTTTGAAAGGTAAATGATATCCTTTTCATCCTTACTATTTTAAAAAGGTAAATCATATCCTTTTCTATCAAACTCTAATTTGATTTTATAATCGTAATAGTTTTTTTAGATAATGTAAAATATATAACATACACATTCTAATAAATATATATTTAAAAAAAAAAATATTACCTCCCTTTTCTTTTTCTTTTTTTAGACATTATTTTTTTTTTTTTAGTTTTTATAAAATTAAAATTTGTGTAATATTATTGATATGTTAATGAAAAACAAATGTTTGTTGTACATTTTCCTATTTATAATTAAAACATATCTAATATATTTGTAATTATGTGTGTTTTTTATCGAAAAATTATGCATACTTAGAAATTTTTAAAACTAATACTTTGAAAACTATTTGTTTCTTTTGGATCTCAAAATTTAAAATTATTAAAATTAAGAAAAATTAATATATATATATATATATATTAAAAAAATATTTATATATTTAAAAATTTATTTTTATTATTAAATAATTAGTGCCCCATATAAAATAATTTTCTGCGTCTGTCGCTGTATACATAAATTGATCATATATTTATTTTGTTTTATTTTGAAATGATATTTAATATAAAAAATTCATATATTGATAAGATACCCATAAGTTGATAAGAAATCACACGTTAATAAGAAATCATATAAATACAATTACTTAGTTTGATAAGAAATCATACGTTAATAAGATATTCAACTTGCAGTGGATCTGCCCCTGCCCGACATATCTTTGGCGTTTTAAAAATAATATTATTCAATACTATTGATATTTAATATTTTTTAAACTTACTTCATGGAAATGTATGAGTTTTTGTCTAACCAAAAAAAAAAAGAAAAGAAGAAGCTTAACGAATAAACAAATAAACTTTATAGAACAAAATATAAAGGTCAACGTAATATTGAACATATGTGAGAAATTTCAAAGTGATATATAAGATTTCAATCCAAGTTATACGTAAGAAATAAATAAATAAAAATTTAAGTGGTTTTTACTTCACAGTTTAAGTGGTCTCTTTGTCCTAAAAACTATTTGATTGATATAGTTTTTATGTTGACCAAAAAGTTTCTCATTCAATTACATTATCACTTTTAATTTCAAAACTGTAAGATTACAGATAATTAAGTAATAGTAATTGTATAAATTACTAATCTACAAAGAATAAATTACTTGTGTCGTCGTCAAAATCGGCCTTGAGCATAAACCCAATAAAACATGGGGTTCGATCCCAAATTTTAAAAGTGTTATTTTCAATTAGTTTTAGAACCTAATATTCTTTAAAAATTATATAATCTGAAATCAAACCCTTTTTTTTATGGCCACAATAATTATCTAGTCGTCGTCCTTGTGTTCTTTTGCTTGATTGGTGTTAAGAATATTGTTAATTAAAGAGATGAATTTTAACAAAGCATATTCCTCTCTAAAATCAAATCAGTGTTAGATTTTTTTTTATAAAATTGACTTAGTCAAAATCCACAATATATACTTAAATGTAACAGTACAAAAATATTAGAACTAATATATATTATTCTAGTCCAATTTATACGTAAGAAATTAACCCACGTGGATTTTATGACATCTTTTGCCATTTTGTCCTAATGCAAAGACTTGACCTAGTTTTAAGTTAAGTGTGTTGATGACATAGCTCCAATGTATTTAACTTTTTATCTTTTTTTTTTTAAAAAATTGTGTTTTAGTTTTTATATCATTTTCCAATATTTTGATATTGTAAGATCATACTTTTAATCAGTTCATGTGTCACAAAATAAATATATTAACTTGATATTTGTAATTTTGAACATTTGTGAGAAATTTCAAAGTGATAAGATTTCAACCCAATTTATACGTAAGAAATTCATGGTTTGAATGTTGCTATAACACTAACTTTGTCATCTATATCTTCTTGTCCTAATGCGAAGACTTGAGCTAGCTCTAAGTCAAGTTGTGTGTGTGGCATAGCTTCAATCTCATATCTTTATTTAAACCAAACTTCCCTCTCACTTTTCATACACCAAAATCATTCTTCTTATCAACTTTCATGACAATCATGTTAGAATCTCTTAACCGTTTTCATTTTCTCTCGCTACTCATAGTTTGTTGTGTCTCCTCCACTTCATCAAACATATCCATTTTTAAAAATCCTGTTGTTGGTCTTATTCCTTGTCGTCCACACCAAATTCAATCTTTTACAAAATTCAAGAACGAGTTTGATACCCGCCGTTGCAACCATAGTGACTCCTCTAATGGAGTCTGGTGCGATAAATCAACAGGTGCCGTCATGAAGCTACAGCTCACAGATTGTCTCAATGGAATGCTGAAATATAACAGTAGCCTCTTCGAGTTTCGTCATCTCCGTTACCTTAATCTCAGTAACAACAACTTCATCTCCTCTTCACTTCCTTTGGAATTTGGAAATCTCAACAGGTTAGAGGTCTTGTCTCTATCCTTCAATGGCTTCCTCGGCAAAGTTCCTTCCTCGTTGAATAATCTAAGCATACTATCCTATTTAGACCTTTCCCAAAACAAGATTATTGGTAGTTTCCCACTTTTCCGAAATCTAACCAAACTCACAGTTTTAGACCTTTCCAGTAATCACTTCTCTGGAACATTGAATCCTAATAGTGGTCTCTTTGAATTACACCACCTTCGTTACCTTGATATTAGTTTCAATAACTTCAGCTCTTCAATCCCTTCCGAATTCGGCAAACTCTATAGATTAGAGGATTTTTCTCTAACCTCGAATGATTTTTTTGGTCAAGTTCCTCCCACATTTAGTAATTTAACCCAGTTAATCGAGTTGTGGCTTGCCGCAAATAGGCTCACTGGTAGCTTTCCACTAGTTCAAAATTTAGCCAAGCTCTCAGCTTTAGGACTAAGCCAAAATCAATTTATTGGCACCATTCCTTCTTCTCTATTCACTATGCCATTCTTATATTGTATTAATCTCGCTGAAAACCATTTCACCGGTTCTATTGAAGTTCTTAACTATTCTACTTCATCTAGCCTTAAGCTCCTCAACTTGGGGGAAAACCATTTCGAAGGAAAAATAGTAGAGCCTATCTCAAAGCTAATCACTCTTACCCATCTTCGTTTATCTTTCTTAAACACCAGCTACCCAATCGACTTAAAGATCTTGATCTCCTCTATGAAATCTTTGTACGACCTCAGACTTCCGGGAACAATATATCTCCTACCAGTTTAAGTTCAGACTCATACATCCCATTGTCCTTGAAATCCTTGTTTATAACTGATTGTGGCATTAGAGAGTTCCCAAACATCTTAAAGACACTTCATAACTTGGAGCATATAGTCATATCTGATAATGAAATCAAAGGGAATGTCCCTTGGTGGTTATGGAGAATTCTTCGTCTAGAGACGGTGGATATTTCTAATAACTATTTCAAAAGTTTTGAAGGCCCGTTGGAAGTTTTAGTAAATTCATCGGTGCAATTGTTATATTTGTCTAGAAATAATTTTGAAGGATCACTTCCTCCTCTACCACTCTCAATACACGCTTTGTTTGCGAATGGTAATAGATTTAGAGGGGAGATACCAATCTCAATTTGCAACAAAATATCATTTTTGATTCTTGATCTATCTTACAACAACTTCAGCGGTATGATACCTCAATGTCTAAGTAACTTCACAGTCGTGGATCTCCGGATGAACAACTTGGAAGGAAGTATTCCTGATGAGTTTTATGTTGATGCATCTCTACAAACAATCAATCTTGACTACAATCGACTAAGTGGGAAGCTTCCAAAGTCTCTTTTAAATTGCTCCTCTCTACAGTTTTTTAGTGTTAAGAACAACATAATTGAAGACATATTTCCTTTATGGCTCAAGGCTTTACCAAATTTGCAAGTACTTATACTTAGTTCAAACAAATTTTATGGTCATATATCTCCTCCTTATCAAGGTCCTCTAGAGTTTCCAGAGCTGCGGATTCTTGAGATATCCAATAATAAATTTACTGGAAGCTTATCAGCAAGCTACTTTGTCGATTGGAAGCCATCAACACTCACAATGAATGAAGATGGAGGTCTATATATGATATACCAAGAGATGCTTGAAAATGTAATTTTGTATGCATATATGGATAAAATAGATTTGCAATACAAAGGTCTACACATGGAGCAAACACGGGTCCTCACTTTCTATAGTGCTATTGATTTTTCTGGAAACAAACTTCAAGGACAAATTCCTGAATCCACTGGTCTTTTGAAGGGATTGATTGCACTCAACTTATCAAATAACGCCTTCAAAGGTCATATTCCTTTGTCTTTTGCAAATTTAACGAACCTCGAGTCACTGGGTCTTTCAAGAAACCAACTTTCGGGGACTATTCCTAAAGGTTTACGGACACTCTCGTGTTTGGCATACATAAATGTGTCCCACAACAAACTGAAGGGTGAAATACCACAAGGAACACAAATTACTGGGCAATCTAAATCATCTTTTGAAGGGAATGTTGGACTTTGTGGTCTTCCTCTCGAGGAAAGTTGTTTCAAGACTAATGTGCCGCCAACACAACAACATGAGGATGAGGAGAAAGAAGAGGAAGACGAAGAAGAAGAATTGTTGAACTGGAAGAAAGCAGTTATAATAGGTTATGGTCCTGGAGTGCTTTTTGGAATAGCAATAGCACAAGTCATTGTTTCGTGCAAACGAGAATGAGTCGTCAAGATACTTGGTCCGAAAAACTTTTGATTTTTTTTCTTCTGAATTTTGAGTTTTATCATTACATATGTATTGTTGAAGCATTTCCTTTCGTATGCTGTATTGAATAGTTAAAAGCTTTTTTTTTTTACAAAGTAAGAATTGTAAAATCTACGTGGCTTAACACATATATTGCAGTATCTTTGTTCTATCCAAACTTGGCACAAAGCTGATTTCTTGAAATTAAAAATTTATTGCTAAACAAAAAAAGTGTTATTTTTTCCATGAAATTGATATTTTATTGAATGGAACCGTTGTTAAAAGGTTTCTCCACGAAGAGAATGGATCATATAATTACCTCGATTTACGAAAATTCTAAATGAAAAAAGAAATAAAATTGTCAATAAATTTTCTAACTACTAAAAACTGGTAAACTAAATTTTAATTTTTAATGGGTTGAAATTTTTTTCTCCCCTCAACTATAGGCTATAAACCCAAAACCCCCCAACCTA
>OVAW01000323.1:0-16782 GCA_900406365.1 Heliophila coronopifolia | reverse complement strand
GATTTCAGGGTCTTACTAGATGAATGGAAACCTGTAATCCTGGAANTTTCAGGGTCTTACTAGATGAATGGAAACCTGTAATCCTGGAATTCTCAAATAGAGAACCTGAGTTACTTTTGAATCTACTCAAGGAAGTCATTGATATGATTCAAAATAATGAACGGAGAAGATATGAAACTGGTAAATATTGGTTTGTCCTAAATGCTTATACTTTTGAGATATTGTTTTAAAATTTGTATGATTTGTTTGTTGTTTTTCAGGAAAGTCAGCGGAAGAGGTTTTTCAAGTTGAGCAAGTCCCTTTCTTGTTTGCATGGCTTGTGAGTCTTCTCAATGAATCAAAGCATTTTCAGAGAAACAGTTCTGTAGAATTAAAATCTCCAAGCTTGTTCTTTATGGAGCTTATACGTAAATGTATGCTCTTAGGAGCCTTAGGATACGACTTGGTTTTGAAGTCAGCATTTCTACTTGCGGAGATTGTTGGAGGCCGTGTTTTGAAAGAGAAGCTCATAAAACTTCCCCTCATGCATATAAGCTCTTCAATTGTTTCATTGGAACAGAGTAATGCTCTTGTAACAACTCCTATGACACTGCATGAGCAAGAGAAGAATCTTGATAGTGCAGGCAAGAGACTTGAGTTTGTCAAACTTCAATTCTCAAAGAAGCGAGGTAATGAGACGGACAAAACCAATAGCAAATGGAGAAAGGCGAAAACATGGAGCCCCTGTCCAATTGGTATGTTGCCTCGGATCATTGGAACTTCTGGATGTTTACCTCTTCTGGACTTTAAGAATGCTCAGAGCATCTCAAATCAAAAACAAGGTAACAACAACAATGCCAAGAGAGGAGCTGAATGCAGTAGTCAGCAATTGGAGAATTCGGTATGCAAGAGAGTAAGGAAGATTGTTGAAGATTCTGAATCAAATGATGTGACATTAAAAACATACGAGGAAGAAGCTGAGATGAATATGGAAACTGAAACTGAAGCAGAAGAGAATCTGATGTTGAAGGATGAAGAGGAAAACAGAAGCTGCCACCTTATGATAGGTGGTGAATGGAATAGAGTAAAAGATGGAGAGCTTTTGGAGATGGCTTCTAATGTTCAAATTTGTGTTTAAATTTTTTGGGAATCTGCACAAACTCTACTATAAGCCTGATTACCATTTTGATGCAAACAATTTACAAGTGGTTATTAAAAATTCCTTTTTATAGCAACATTAATTGTATAACAAAATTATTTTACATGAATAGTAAACAAAAACATTATGAATAGTTTTGATTTTATAGACAGAAAAAGAGATGGAAAAAAAACTCCAAAAGATCAAATGTTACAAAGCTGCCACCAAATCAATAATGAGACAAATTCTGCTTCTTTTTTCACAAATTTCCCCCCTTCTTCAAAGAATTAATTCACCATTTTATGGGGTTTTAACCTACAAAAAAATCCCAGAACAAATAGTTAAAAAAACTGATAAAACTGAGATAGAGGGCGAAACATGAGATTCTATTCCACTAGAAACACATTTTATCTATGATATGTTTACCTGAGAGGACAGTAAACAGATGCTCACCTAATAAGTTTTCTACAGTGAGTTGAAAAGTGCTTGTAAACCTCTCCATACTGGACTGGAGTTCAGACTACAAAAATTGGGAATTTCTACTACTTTAGCCACCGACCCTTATTGCACCCATCTCATCAATCTTTGAGCTCTTATGCTGCAGCGAGTTCAATCAAGAGCCGAATCAAAACAATTTACTACAGCTATTATGGTGGAAATTTCAAAACTTTAAGTACAAGAGAAAATTTGATTCCCCCATCATAACCATTACCTTGTTTTTCTTGTGCCTTTGAGCGTCATTAAGATCTTCATCTCCATCGTGTTTCCTTTTCTGAAATATTAGTGACAAGGCCCCATGTGATTTCCATAGGATTGAAAAACCAATA
Source organism: Heliophila coronopifolia (assembly GCA_900406365.1). NCBI lineage: Eukaryota > Viridiplantae > Streptophyta > Magnoliopsida > Brassicales > Brassicaceae > Heliophila > Heliophila coronopifolia. The sequence goes on along the minus strand of OVAW01000323.1, from coordinate 14,838 downwards.
CAATAAAACTATTACTGAGCAGCCTAACTCTACTAAATTTTATGCCATATCAATAGTCTATAGAGCAGCCTAACTCCAAAGCAACAGAAACTTCCATGAAGCAACTCTTTCTTTGGCATGACAGATATCTGCAACAAACAGACATGTCTTACTCTTACCTTATCATGATGTTTCTTAGAGTGATCACCCAAATCCTGATGGCCATTTTTATCCTTCTTTCTGTCTCGGTCCTTGTCTTTATTTTTATCTTTGCTTCTATCTTTATGCTTGTGCCTGTGCTTTTTATGCTCTCTGTCTTTGTCCTTATTCCTGTCCTTGTGTTTTTTATGTTTCCTCTCCTTATCTCTTGACTCACTTTTTGGCNTTTCTGTCTCGGTCCTTGTCTTTATTTTTATCTTTGCTTCTACCTTTATGCTTGTGCCTGTGCTTTTTATGCTCTCTATCTTTGTCCTTATTCCGGTCCTTGTGTTTTTTATGTTTCCTGTCCTTATCTTTTGACTCACTTTTTGGTNTCTCTTGACTCACTTTTTGGCTTTGACGCAATTGTAGGAGCTCCCTTCTCTTCCTGAAATAAACAACAGGGCGTGTTCATTTTCTAGTACCTAGGTTTAATCATCTTCAAAGGATATCCAGATCTAATCCACCTTATCAGGCAATGAGTCTCAGTTAACCACAGAACTGTATGTTATAGGAAATAGGACATTCTCTTGAACCCAAATTTCTAGTTCAATGCAATACCAAATATTGATACTCCTATGAAAATCCGCCGTATCATACTATCATTAAGTTAAAACTTAAAATCGACAAGAGAGAGTAGATACATACTGGAGGCAATTCAACAGGAGTCGTATCATTTAGTTGGAAAGCCTCCTTTAGCTCATTTATATCAAAAGGTTGGATGCGTGTATTGGTCTCCCGACTCAGAGACATGTTCTGAATAAGCTGATCTAATTGCATTCCTTCTCCTTTTCTGATATCTGTGTCCCCGGCCACATTATGAAGATAATGGGCATCTGATAAAGACTCTGGAAGTGGTTTTTTGCAAAAGAATTCATGATGGTGTGATAGTTTGTATTGAGATATAAGATCCACAGCACCACACAACTCTCTAGGACCTGCACATATGATAACCAGCAGCATATTGACAGATTGACCTCAAGATGACCCAAATTGAAAAATAAAGGACACTAAACCACATCAAATCACTTCCCAAACTGAAGAAGTTCCAAATTTGAAACCTACGTACCTCCAAATTTTATACGTTCAGGTTCCATCTTCTTTACCGCACTCTGAAGTGCTTTTGCATGATCACTGCAATATGTATCCTACAAACGAAAAAATTAAAAGAAGCATTAGGTGCTAAGGAAAGAGTACCAATACACGAAAGCATCTGCAAATTCAGATTCAGTACTACCTAAACTAACAATCTGTTGCCTAAGGAAAGAGTACTAATACACAAAAGCATCTGCAAATTCAGATTCGACACTGCCTAAGCTAACAATCTGTTGCACAAACAAGAAAAACTACAATAACTATAATTAAGCACCAGCTCATATTGCATAGTGATAAAAACTGTGTGGGGTCTAAACAAAACTGAAGAACTAAACAGAATATCCAAATTAGTAGAAATTGGTGTGCAGAAACTAAACCCTAGAAATGGCAAGTATGTAACAATCATATACAAAGTCAATGCATTTAGGATCTCGTCAACAAGAAACTTTCTTCTATTTGTGCTATCTAGGAATTGGCAAGCTAACAATAATAATCAGACAGCGAAGTAATCACTAAAAAGATGAATACTTTATACTCGATAAAAGCTTCAAACAGGAAATTTCAGAAAACAAAACGAATCGAATCGAGGATTGAAATTCGAAACAAAATAAACCCAAAAAATCACGATCCCAGATAAAACCGGTAGGAGAAAGAATCGAAGTAAGAGAAACAAGCACCATACAAGTTTCAGAAGGCAGATCTTGTTTAGAAATCTAATTACGTAATACGCCCTCAAGCGCCCAAAAAAATACAAATCAGAAGCAGAGAAATTGGTTAATTTGGTATCCGATTTCCCGCGCAAATTTAATTTGAGCAGTGATGAAGAAAGGACAGAGATCGAGGAAAGTTCTGAGAGGAGGAGAAGAAGAAAGCGAAAATGAGAGTACTTTAGGGTTTCAGAGTTTTTTGTTCCTTAACCAATGAGAAAAATTTCGCTTCCTTCTTTTTATAATATATTCTCAATATTCACCTTTTTTTTTTCTTTTTCTTTTTAATGAGTTCCGTATGGGCTTCACGCGCCAAGTTCACGGCCCAAATGCAAAGAGTAATCAATTTCATTTATTTACCCTCTTAATCTAGGAGCTTAAGGCCACTATACAAAATGTAGTCCTCCTTGGTATTAAATTAAAAATTAATATTAAAATGAGTGACAAAGAAAATGATTATAATATTGTCTGGTACCTAACTACCTGTAGACTGGAAATGCTGTCCGGTCCGACAACAGTTTTTTAAAAAGCATACAGATTAAACGAGCGGACAAGGGGTGGTCTTGTGGTTAGAAATGTCTAGAACCAGCATAGCGTGTGAACAAGAACTGAGTGCATGCTTGACCGCATCCCACGGACAAGCGGTAGTAATGCTTGATTGCATTTCGCAGACAAATGGTGATTGTGGATTTAGAATTTTTTTTTTTTTTTAATATGCATATTTGTTTTGGGTTTGACTTTATTTGGTTTGGATGATATTATGGTTCGGACAGATCTTGTGGTTTGGCGCGGGTGTAGCTTCTAGACAGGTTTACCTTAAAAACCTTTAGTAGTGCATGGTGGCGGTTTTGGGGTAAAACTGCATAACCGTGGTCACCTGCCCGCATAGCTCCCATATAAATATAGACTAACATCCAAAAACTCACTTCTAATTTCAAACTTAAATATCCATGACCACATTCGCATTGAAGAACAGATAGGGCGTAACCTGCGGGCGGTCCATCCATTTCATAGATATACATACAACATAGGGAAAGAAAAAAATAATAATATAAAAAATATAAAACATATATTTTACATATAAAATTTATTTACTAAACTTACATAAATAAAGATGCATAAGTAAATTATAATCTTAGAACATAAAAAAGTTTGATCCATCACTTACAAAATTATAAATTTGTTTTTCTAGTGATAAATTAAAATTTTCATATATCAAATAAGAGAGGGAGGAAAAAAGTGGGAGAAGTGGGATATTTCATGTGTGTGAGTGTAAATGTGGGTGAGGAAAAGAAAGTAAAGACAACATCATTTTCATCAAAGAAAGCTAAGTCTTAGAATCATCACTCCATATCCCCTTTTTGGCCCCTTCTTCTCTCTCTCTCTTTCTACTTTTGACCCCTTCTCTTCATTATTATCTTTTAACATCCTCATTACTCTCCAAGTTAACCTTTCAGAGTAAAAGATTAATCACACTAATTAGTATTAATGATCAATTACTCCAGCTAATTCCTTTCAGCATAAATGATTAACTTCACATAATTCTATTACAAAAAAACCTCTAATGGTCTTCTCTTTTATTTATAGAAAGTGAAGAAATAAGAAAGAAAGAGAGAGACAAACTTTTGGAGCAAGTCTTAGGTTAAAAAGCCCCATTGCTTTTGTTCTTCCATCACTTTCATTCTTCCCTTCTCTTTCTAACAGAGAGAATTTAAGAAGATCTTCATCAGAAGATGTCTTCATAAAATCCATCTTTGATTGTGAAAATCTATATATATCTTTTTTGCAGAGATGGGAAATTACTACTCATCTAGAAGAAAGTCTCAGAAACACATCACTACTTTTGTCTTCATCATCCTTCTTCTTCTTCTTTTGTTTATGTTTCTTTATGCTAAAGCTTCACCGTCTTCCTCTGATATTCAAGATCATCGTTCAACTCATGGAAGCTTGAAGAAAAAACCTGCAGTTTTGGATCCAAATCTTTATTACAATTCTGCTTTAAGAGGAGCAAGATATAACGATCATGAAGGTGGTGAGGGTGTGTTTGAAGATGACAAGAGAAGGGTCTTCACAGGACCTAATCCTTTGCACAATAGATAAATTATTTTGGCATTTACAACAAGTTTTGTGAATTTTTGTCTGAATAAAATACAATTGTGCATCCATATTTATTTACTTTTTTTTTGTTACACTGATATACATTATATCGTACGTGATATGGAGTGATTGTTATTTTTGTATGTTCTATTGGAGAAATGAGATTTAAGAGTGTTGAAGTTATCAATGATGTATATGTTTTTAAAATGGGTATTTTTTTAAGTGTATGAATTAATATTGCATAATTATATTTTTCTACCCATTGGTTTGGATATGAACGTAGTGGAAAATTTCGTGTGGTACGAATATTTTTGATGATGATTTGTGAACATCATTGTTAATGCCAAAGAAAGCAAAAAAGAAAGAAAGAATATCATTGTTGAATTGAATTTAAGGTAAAAAGTTAGTCTTTTACAGAGTTGGATGTGAAAGATATAACATTTCAACAGGCTATTTTCATGCTTATAATATTAACTAATAGTTTATCATTGTCCTTTACAAAATGTAAAACAGATATATATATTTCTTTTTTGGCACTTCAATAAAGAATTATTTAAGCATGGAAAAATCAGAAAGAATATATATTTTTTTCAACCACAGTAAATGTTAATTTCGTCGGGAACAGAACCGACAGAATATTTAGATTTAAACAGAATCAATTTGGGACTATTACTGAATAATTGACACGAAAGAGATTTTCAAGTGTAATTATCAAAAACCAAACACGAGAAATTAACATTTGTCAAAAAAAAAAGGGATGATTTGGAAGCATATTGTAATGAAGACATATATTGTCCCGTAACATAACTTTTTCTACCATATATCAATCAATCCTTTGAAATCATATTGTGATGGAACACGAGTTTAAGAGTTTAGTAAGTAACGCTTTGCAGCTTCTCGATCCAATTCTTCATACACCTGAAACCAAAGAATATGGTCCCAAGCATTAGTATTTAGTACAGATCCAAAATAAACACGTTTTTAGAAGATAGTGTCTGAATGTGAGACATACAAGTTTCTTGTGGAGTTTCTCGAAAGCTTTGCAAAACCTCTCTGCTTCAACTTCACCAACCTGTGCAAGGATTATAAAGGTAAAAAGACANATTAGTATTTAGTACAGATCCAAAATAAACACGTTTTTAGAAAGATGGTGTCTGAATGTGAGACATACAAGTTTCTTGTGGAGTTTCTCGAAAGCTTTGCAAAACCTCTCTGCTTCAACTTCACCAACCTGCAAGGATTATTAAGGTAAAAAGACGAGTTAACAAATAGAAGAAAAAAATCTCAGTANAGTTAACAAATAGAAGAAAAAAATCTCAGTATTATGTAATACAGTCAGAGGTGAAACAGATTCCTGCAGTACATGTTGACAACTCAAGATGAAACATATATAATTACATATATATATATATGTGATGATGATGATGATTTCCTTAGAATTTTGAAGGTCTAAAAACAAAATTAAAATTTGAGGACAATTTTCTTACAATTTTTTTTCTTTTTGAAAATGGGAGCTAAATCGAATAGAATTATTTTTACAAAAATTTTGGGTCCAGAGCAAATGTTTACATCTGACCACATCAAATACGTATACTATGGGAAAACTTTGCTTACTAAAATTACAAGCTCAGAGCTCCTACTCTAAGTCTCATCCAACAACTAGAAACGTTTGAATGAAATCGATGGCAATAATTACCTTCTTCGCAGCAGCTGTTTTCAGTTTAACCCAGAATGTATCTGTCAAAAGAAGTTACAAATCAAGATAACCGATGCATGTTTGTGCAGGAAAAAGATGATGAACATATAGAGTAGTCTTAGTAAAACAATATGAAACCACATACTTCTTCTGCAGAATAAGAGCTAAATTATGTGTTTGAGTGTAGCATACAGTACAGATACCAGCTATGTGTTAAGAAAATGCATGTACGAATAGGTTGAGGTTTTGTTTTGACATAATCGAGAGCATGTCTACTTCATTGTTAGGCAATGTAAAACTACATATCCAAGGTTAGATGATGAAAACACATATGACATAACAAAATTAAGAAAAAAATCAAAGGTTATAACTGGATCAAATGTCAGAATGCTAACAGAATCAGGACAACTTTCCCAATAATCAATGCCTCAGAAATCATATTCGTGATACATAATTTGAAAGAAGTCTAATACACAATCAGTAGAGATCCAAAGGAATGAAAAAGATGGATACCTTGATCAGTCTTACAACCTTTCAAGTCTTTCGTCTCAACTACACTCGGAGCTTCGTGCCATTCACTTACCTGCTTTGAGTGATTCCAAGTTCCATCACATTCAAGCGTAGATATCAGAAGCAAATAAAAGAAGAAGAAAAATCCTTAATGTACCTCTCGATCCACAATTGACTTTGAAGTTGATTGGCTTGAAGAATCTAAATCAGCCTGAAACCAGAAAAGTTCAAATGATAGTCTGTACTAGAAATCGTCACAAATCACAACAGAACAAGCAAATAAGGAAAAAAATCTGCCTCAGACGAAGATGTAGTGACATTTATAACTGTGCATTAAAAACAAATTCAAGAAAAACTAAGATCACTAATTACTCCCAATATCAGGAACGTCAAAGATGTCGAGGTGTAGTGAGAGCTGATCAAATGACCAAACCATAACAGTCAGAAATTCAGGACGAAAATGAACACTAAGTAGCTAATAAATCATTCATGAAAAAACAAACTACTGCAAAAATGAGGAAATTAGGGTTTCCAGAAGAAACCAAGGTTCGCGTCAAATAAGTTGACAGCAGCAGTGGCAACAGCAACAACAACAAAATAGTTTGTACAGAGAAAAGAGATTTACACGGTGGTCGCGAGAGCGTACGACGGGGAAGAGATCGAGAAGGCTACGAAATTCTTGATCGTCCATGGCTTCCTCTTCTTCGATTTCTCCTCCGATTCTCTCTCTCTCTTAAATCTGAATGTTCTAAATTACCCTTTAATATTCTTTAATAATAATACTAATAATAAAATTTTGGTCATATACTAATCGTTTCCTCTTTATTACAAAATAGTCCTTGAAATTTCACACATCCTTAATTTGGTAAACTTTGTTTCCAAATTATCAAAACCAACACTCACAAAATGTAAATTTCTAAATTTGAGGAAATATATGTCACAGACAAGGTAAATCTAGATATGGATAAGTTAAATTGCATACAAGACAACAACAAAGCATTTTCATCTGTTAAATTGCAACAAAAGGAGAAATACATTTCATGAATTTCAAAACTATCTTTGTTTGACCATCTCAACATAGATAAAGGCTTTTGTTGGTACCAAAAAACACCGGAGTGGCCGTCAAAGCAAGCATAAAGAACCGGAGATATGTTATTGTCGCTGCAGAGTGGGAAGTAAGCAGTCATAAACATGTATTAGTCGCTGTGTGACCATTAGCTTGTATGATGTTTGCTGCTGTGGCCTTCCTAACTCGATCAGATCTTGCTTCACCCTGTTTACAAAAAAAGAAACGAGCCTGTGTAAGTGTGTTTTGTATGATTGTTAAGTCAATTATTACACACTGCCATAAGAGAGTTTCAGGGCAGGCTGTGCCAAGATCATTGTTTAGTGACATAAAAATCGACTTACAAATCCCATTCATCGGTTGCTTTTGCAGGTATCTCAACAACCCGATACAAACGGTCAAGGCTGTATATTAGTAAACCAAATATGGTTTCTGCCTCCTTATCCTGTAACAGCATCAAGAAACGGGCAGGATCTTTTCACAGGATTTCTTAAAAGACCCATTTGTACAATAAAAAATAGTAAACATCTTACACGTCCTTGTTCAGTGTAGCTTTGATACTGCATAATCCTCTTTTCAATTACAACGACAAGTAGTCTCCTGTGTATACGAGCAATTCTTCCTCGCCCTTGAGCTCTGCTATCCTGATTCATACCAGGAATAGAGAGCAAAAATATATCCATTATTGTCTGTGCACAATTAGTCTCAGGACTACCAAACTGAGCCACATATATGATATATGTGTAACTGTAAATTTGGTTTTGCCTCACCTGTTTGACCCATGTCCGGAGCAATGCGAGCATAACAAGGCTGAGAAAGAATGCAGGTAATGCAGCCAGAATGGCAAAGTTTATTTCATTTGCACGGAGTATTTGGTCTAGTTCAAGCATCGCTCTGCAGGAGAGGATTATTCAGTTTTATACAAAAATGATTTAAGAGATTTACTTTGGTTAACTAAGAGCTACTGGGTTGCTGACATTACGTTTCTATATCCAGTTTAAGCTTCTGGACCTGAAAGATGGACAATTTTGATGTGATCAGAATCTCACAAACAGTAAACTACAGCTTCATGACAAGAACATAAATTACCTGTATAAGCATACCATGGGCAAGATCTCCTTTAATGAGGTTTTGAATAGGGTTCACAAGTTCCTTTTCATACCTGCAATGTGAAGGCAGATTTAAATACATACCCATCTCATGTGGTTCCATCACAGGGAATCATTATACCAAGTCATGAGAAAACATCCATTGTTATTGTCCATTAGCCAAGAATGGAACTACTGGAAATATTGTAGCCTCATTTTTTTAATTGCCTAACGTAATGCAGAATGTAATCGGCGTACAAAATTTCATGTGCCTGGCTTTAGCTGCCTAACAAAGACTAATGTTTGGAGTTGTACCGGTTCATAACAACTTCTAGCAACTCCTGCTCAGATGCATTATCTGGGACCTTTCCAGGTGTAGCCTGCTCACAGAAAGTCCTGAGCATTCTGCATACCAAATAGAAAATTGGGAGCTACAGCCAAATAATATGAATCATCAAATGAAGGGTTTCAGATATTTTGATTGTGACTATTAGATCAGTGAACTCCATATGAATATAACAAATGAATTGCTATGGCAATATGAAGAAAGCACATTTAAGATAGCAAACAATTGGAACCAGGATAACAAACATCAAGAAAAAATAATATTGACCTATGCAATGAGTCTTGCGTCAGCTGAACTTCTTCAGTTTCCATGACACCCTTGTGCCTTTTACGGAAAGTATCAAAAAGCTCATCCCTAATGGCAAGCAGCTGCAAGATAAGGAAACTAATTCAGAATTTACAGGATAACAAAATGTCAAGTAACAGACTAATAACTCATCATTTTAACTCGTCACACATTCATTTGAATAAGAACCAAACTGAGTCACATTAGCCATCACTTTGTACTTCATTTTTAATTGTTTAATAAAGTTTTATGCAACAAGTCATTGGACCAAAAACTGAGAAAATCGAAGAACAAACCGGTTGCTCAACATGATCACTGAAGAAGCTAGTTGTTGCTTCTTTTGCATCATGAATCCAATTATCGATGTCTGAACTTCCCATTAAACTACTATGACGTAGTAGCCATAAGGAAAAAACGGAAAGCCCAACTGCACCACATGTATACCGGACCCAGTACAGGGTCATCCTCCTTGGCTTTCGGTGTTTGCCTACCTAATAAAAATAAATGAAAGATGGAAAATTTTCAGAGTTAATTTCAAATTAAAGACGATTGTCATTTCATGGTGATGTATGTTAACGAGAATACTGGCCAACAATACATAAACTACAGCCACTCCTACCATAACTGATAAGTATGAGTTGAGTTTTTCCAAATTCTTATGAACCAGATTGATTGCATCTGTAATTTCACAATCGGTCCATTGGGATCCTTCTTCATTAACTTCAGGCAGTCGATCAAACACAAGAGGCATTGGATAACTTCCATCAATAGAAGAATCAGACTGCAAATGTGATGCAAGTCAATAAATATGAGTAAGAGAAATCTAGAAACTGAAGAATCAGGGCCATCACATTGATAAGTGATCAGACAAATGAAGGTAGTGTCAACTCAAAGTAAAATCTCAATGAATAAATCAGCTTGTTTACCTCACGCTCAGCATGTAAATGGGTGAAAGAACCTTCCAAGTTCGAAAACAATCCATTGATAACAGACAACAATGATGACAATGACTTTTCTGGATTCTTCAAAAGATCTTCACCATGTTTATCCATTTCAATGTAAAGCTAGAGAACCCATTGAAAGTAGAGACATTAGTATGTAGAAAATACAAAACAGAGTAGCACTTAACTTTAAAATGCCGCTTATTAAGATAAAAGGAATGGAATTTTTATGATAACCTGAGCAAGAAAGGAAGCGAGTGCAGATCTAATTTCAACCAGGACCCTCATCCTGTCTGTCATGTAAGATGAAGATGACTGACAAAGATGCTGCATTGCAGAATCCTCACTGAGACTTTTGAGAACAAATTTAGTACTCTCATTCACAAAAGCTACCGGTCCTCTCTCAAAAATCATGAAGTAAGCTTTTCGAGAATTNNNNGGTCCTCTCTCAAAAATCATGAAGTAAGCTTTTCGAGAATTCGAACCCTGTAGCCAATATAATCAAAAGATAACGAATTTAGACGAAAGTTCTTTACTATATAATCTGGTGAAAGAAAATGAACAGTCACATGGAATGTTTTGTTGTTTCATTCACCTCAGCTCTAAACTGCCAAAAATCTAAACTCTTTTGGATATCATGCAAGTTTGAGAGAACATCAGCCATTATTTCCTCCAAAACAACATAAATCCTAGACGTATCCGCCGAGATATTTCTGAAGAAATCAACAAAGTATGCTCAAAAGTCAAAGCAATGGGCAATGAATATAATAGAATCGAGGAGACATCACAACTTACGTAGATGGACATGGGAAGACGGACGGTAAAGGAAGAGGAAAAGAAATATGGCGTTTTCTCGTAACGGTTTGGCGATAGAGATTGGAGATTTTCCGGAGGACAATGGAGTTAGAAGTAGGAATCAATAAAGCAATGCGATTCCAAAGATAATTGGAATAGAAAGGAACTAGGTTTCTGACGTCTGATGGCGCCGTCGACGGTGAAGACTCGTTTGCTTGGGGTTGAGAATCCATTAAAGTCAGCTATCAATTTTCTCAGTTGGTTTCATCACCAGAGTACTTTAATTTGCCGGTAAAAAACAATCGGAGAAACTGAAAAAATGAATTGAACAAAATTGGGCTCTTAGTGGGTCACAGAGGGAGCTTTAGGGCCCATTTCGTACAAGATCAAATGATTTTAGCCATCTAGGTCAACTTATTCATAACGAATTTAAAATAAACAAATTTCCAAACTCATATATATATATCTACAAAAATCAATTAAAGAAAAAAACTAATTCCCAAGGGGCCGGTAAATTGCCAAATTACATAGTTACTGAAAGAAGATCATGAGAATCAAACATACAGAGATCGATAATCAAAGAAGCTAAAATGAAAAAAATGAAAAAAATGAAAAAAAAGAACTTATTTGAAAAAGAGTTATATAATGATTTTATTAAAAGAAAGCTCTGCTACCGTAAAAGACACGCGACCCTTCTTTTTTCTTTTCAATTCCATTATTATCATTATTACGATTCTGCAACTGAGTTTCTGTGTTGTTATGATCCATGGGAAGCTTCATCTTTGCCAATGACTCACTAAACTGTTGCATACTTCTCATATACATCTCAGCTATCTGTTTCTGCATTGATGTTTCCTCTGTTTCCACATTCTTCTTCTTCTTCTCTTCTCTGATTTCTCGATTCTCTTTCTCGTTTGAATCTGCTGTGTTCTTGTCATCACTTAAGCTTGTTGTTGTGGAAGAAGAAGATGGCATAAAGCTTTCGTTGCCAAAAAGCTTTTTGTCTTCCATAGTTATGTTGGTTTCTGGTAAATGTGTCGAGCCGAGACAGAGAAACGAAGCGGTTCTGGATCTGTGATTCAATCCATTGAAATACTCTGTAACCATTTTTTTGTTCTCGTTAACAACATTGATGTCAGGGAACTCAATGCTTGCGTAATCCATTGTTTCAGAGACTTGTGGGTCAAGCAACACGACTTCTGAAGTAATAGAAGTGTTGATCCTGGGATTGGACATTGAAGAAGAAGAAGGGTTAACTATAGAAAGCGTGAGCTTCACGGTACCAGCAGGAGAATGGAAGAGATCAGTGGAGGAGAGACTATAATCTTGAGTGACACTGTCGTGACCTATGATATCTGAGATTGGGACAAGAGCAAAACAAAGAAGCTGATCTTCCATGTAATGTCTATCTCTGCTCATCATCCAGATCTCACATTTGAGAACTGCTGCATCAATCTGGTTCACATTGATCATAACCTTCTGGTTGAATTCCGGGTTTTTGCCAGCTCTGTGAATGATTCCGGTGGAGATTGTGTCGTCAGGATTGTATGTAAGAGAGAATTTGGCGTAGACGTCTTGGTTATCATAGATGCAGATGTTGTGAATGTTTCTAGCGTTATGAACAAACACTTGAAGAACACCAGAGATGCTTTTTTGATGATGGTAACAGAATCTAGAAGATGAAGCTTGTCTCAGAGACTCCATAAGAAAAAGCGGTTTCTTTTCATTCACAACTTCAAGTCCAAAAAGATTTTAACTTTTAAAATGAGACTGAAGATGAACTGTAGCAAAACCCAATCATGACGATCTTTAGAAATCTATTGAGATAAACCACACATTTCCCTTATTTTGTTATCAAATAAGCTAAAGCCAGTTCAGTCACTAACAGTAAGGAACAAGAATCAAATTTGGTCAACAAAGTTGACATGGACAAATCATTCCACGCTCCCATTGTCTTAATGGGGTAGGTAAGGAATTGAGATATATAAAAAAAGAAAAAGATAATATTTTTATTTGTAGCCTTGATTTTGCGTAGCATTGCAGCCTGCACTACCCAATATTAGCCAAAGTCAATGGCAAACCCCACCAAAAGCCACTCATCAACATCAACATCATTACCATAACCACTTATCATTCCATATGATCAATTTTGACATCTTACAACAGTATTTCAAACTCATCAAACTGAAATGATATCAATTCTAGCTAAAGAATCAGTGAGTTTTGTCTTTTGAACATTATTAGATAGCACTAATTCTGTAAGTCGGTGAATTTTTGGGTGTTTATTAAATTACAGAGATAAAACTTACAGTCACATCCTTCCCAACCTAACCAAATGAGCCTCATGCTTTGCAGCTGCTACTGCCTCTGCAGCTTTGTTTGCAGCTTCACGCTTCATTGTCCTCTTTGCACGCCTTCCTGTTATGGCACTACTACTAGTCTTATTCTTTGGCTGACGTGAGGACGAAGTGACAAATTCAGAGCCAGAAGCTTGGACACCTACGTTCTTACGTTGGACCAGCCTCGCTTCTTGATGGCCTGATCTGACAAAACCATTCTCACCCCACCTCCTGTTTTCTAAAAGAAGATTTGAATTTTGCAAATAAAACTCGTCATCGTCATCTTCATCTTCATTTTCATCTCCGTACTCTGGTGGAATGTCGAAATCATAATCTTCAAAGTCAATGTATGAAACCCGCTCCACTGACTCCAGTGGCTGTAACCATGATGCTCTCAGGAGGAGGCATACACTCTCCTCGAACATGAAATCTTCAACACTGCATTTGATATATAACAGACATAATTAGTTGGAAAGGAAAAAAAAAAGCTAAGACAGACAGTAAAGCAAAAAAGACAGCAAGAGTCAGTCAAGCAAATGAGTTTATATTGGAGGTAGATGTAAACAGAAATGGAAAATTTACCCTCCATCAAGTGTGCGGTGGACATTGAGAAAATCAAATGGATTGTTACATTGTGGGCAGGTAGGTTTCTCTTTGTAACTTGCCCAACGGAGTATGCACGTTACACTATACATAAACAGAAATGAAACCAAATTTCATCAAATGGAAAAACTGAGAAGAGGATGACAATTGATCTTACAAAACCAATGGCTTAAACCTGAAACATTGATAAGAATATCAAAAGAAAACACTTGCATAGTGGCAAAATCAAATCACTAAGAACNACTTGCATAGTGGCAAAATCAAATCACTAAGAACCAAATCAACAAACCTAATACTTTGGATTAACCCAGAATTCATTAAACATACCAATAAGAATGTTCACAGCCTTTAACCATAGCTGTTTCTTGTAGAGCTATTGTATCCAAACATATGGCACAACAGCCACCATGGTTCCCGAAATTCAGCTCATTGCAGACTTGTACACTCTTCTTTTCATCCTAAACACCGAAAAACTACATCTTGAATATATAATAAGGGCAGATCATCAACATCAGACAAATCAGGGAGGTCAAGATATAAACCAAAAATTCAAGAAACCCTAATTCCTCAGAGCATTTCTAGATCAATTTCACCTGTTATCCAATAGCTAAGAATTGAAGGAAGCAACCACAAATCAAAGCAGAAACTTGATCTTCAATTTTACAAAACGAAAACAAAACCTGATCTTCAAGAGATAAAACATCATCTTGCTTCTCAACAACGATCTGGAACAAGGAACTCATCACGGCTAAAGAAAAAATGAAAACCAAAGATTGGGAGGGTACTAATAACAAAATTTGTTCCTTCCAAATCTGATAAACACTAATCCGGTAAATCTGATGAACAGCAATTGAGTTCAGAGAGAGAGAGAGAGAGAGATGAAAGTGCTTTGAGAATGATTCGAACACCTAAGAAATAGGAATGGAAATCATCCGCAGGAAACGCCCTGAGGAGATTTAGGAATCAAGAATGATTCGTAAACCTAAGAAATAGGAATCGGAATCCTCCGCGGGAAACGCCCCGAGGAGATGATGTAGAGTTTGCTTTCAACTTTACTTTCTTTTTTTTCCAACAACTTTAAGACTTTTTTTTT
>OVAW01000322.1:0-10746 GCA_900406365.1 Heliophila coronopifolia | reverse complement strand
AAAAAAAACAATTATCCTAAAATTCTGCAGTTTTTCAAGTTTCTTGGCTTATATTCATGAACACGATAACATATGGTGGCGATTGCCGAACATCATACTTCAACATCTCTTCCAATGGATTGTGGGAGAATCTTAAATCTTCCGATGTTGTTTTCGGATATTCGCTACCTCTCCTGGAAATTCAGATATTACTCATTTTCATCTTCATTGTCATGACTCATTTTTTTCTTAGATCCATCGGCGTTTCTCAAATGGCTTCCCATATGATAGTAAGAACCCTTTAAGAATGATATACTAGTTGTAACTTTACAAAACGTAACCTATTGCGTGATGTCCAAGGTTCTCAGCTTTTTTATTTATGATCGTAAGAACCCTAACAAATATGGTGGGCCTTTCGCGGGCTTAGCACAACCCACACCGCCGCAGTCGGTCTTGGGTTTAGATTTTTATCTTCAAATCTTTTGGGATTTTTAAGAACTGGACCATATTTGTTTGTGGGCCTATGTTGATGGGTGCTGTGGACAGTGGGCAACGGTAGACAGCGGGCTTAGTCCGTAAACCCATAACAAAAGTTAGCCCAACCATATAACTTTACCCAACCCAACCAACAAAAAAATTAGTAATTAGATTATAACTATGTATTTTAATGAGTTCGAAATTAAAATTATGTATTTTAGTTAACCTAATGTGACTATTTTTTTTTTTTTTAAACAATGTTTTTATATGTATTTATGAATTTTTTGGTAAAACACTTTTGAACCAAAAAATTTGGTCTGTCTGCGGACAAACCTGCAGTTTGGAGCCTGTCCAACCAGATCGACACCCATATTATAGATTAGTTGTAACTTGACCCAGACGTAATCTATTTAAGCTACAATGCGTGTTACCCAAGTTTTCTCGTTTTTTTTTCAGGCTGGATTCATTCTAGGACCTCAACTTTTTGACGTATACGGAAAATCTTCAGGGAAACTATCTTTAGATCCAGCGTTAGACGGAAACGCAGCGTTAAGAAGCGTTTCAACATTTGGAACCCTAATGTTCACATTTTTAATGACCGTTAAAACAAGCCGAAGAATGGCATTCAACAGCGGAAAACTACCTATTTTAATCGGAACTTTATCCTTCTTCTTTCCAATGTTCGCTCTCGGTTTCCAAAACCTCTTCGCCGACAGCTTCAACCCTCACTACATGCCTTATAAAACTGCCTTAGGTGAACGTACTGTAATCGTCATAACTCAATCCACAATAATGTTACCAGCCACAGCATATATCTTAGTAGAACTCAAGATCCTAAACTCTGAAATCGGTCGTCTTGCTTTGTCTGCTTCCGTTATCAACGACATTTTCGGACTTATTTTCATCGCTCTCGGAGCTTTTCAAGCCACATACATGAATGTTTCTCCTTTAAGAGCTTATCAAGATTGCATCGCAGTGGTAAGTAATAAGATAAAATAAGATAAAAATTGATTTTAATAATTTAGAAATGGGATAAATATGTCGAGCCTAGGCTCAAAGAGGCATTAAGTGAAAAAAAAATATTTTTTGTCTTTCTTATTTAAATAAAACACATATACGGCTTATATTACCGAAGAATTTGGCTTGTTTTCATATTTTTCCTTATAAAAATCGGAAAATTGTTGCCTATATATTTGGGGGATTTTTTGTGACCTAAGACGATTGCTTTTTTTTCTTCTACATAAGCACACCACTAGATAAACACAAGGACGTTTTAACTATTTAAAAGGTCTTTGATTAAAATTTTAAATTTGGTCATTGAAATTTGTTTTTTATAGCATGTGAGCAATCTTAAAATTTTGTTCTTGAACTCCTTAAAAAATTAGTATCCAGTTTATATTTTTTCGGATTTTTCTTTACATTTAATTTAAAACATCTCTATTGTTTTTATTTTTATCAATTTGGATCACAACACACTAGCCATTAGCTTAAATCTTATTAAAAGGAAACCTCATCGTCGAGGTGGAAAATCAAACTCCCGATAACACGGTCACTGGGAATATCTTCGCATTTTTTTTGGTTGACATGAATCTGTTTATGGGCTATTTTTCTACTTCCAAAGCTAGTACACTCAAACCACTACATTAATATTTTTTGTCGGCCCGAGGCGAGTGCCCCCTCTCCCCTACATTAACAGCACCGGTTCTAGGGAAAGGGCAAAGGGGGAATGGTCTGGGGCCCACAACCAAAGAGAGACCCATAAAAAAATTTTACCTTTCAAATATATATATATAATTTTAACTTTTGAATTTTTAATAAACTAATTAGATTATTTTTTTTATAAATTATCTTTAAAAGTTAAATTTCTAAAAAATGGTCAATGATGAACTAAAGATGTTTTTTTATATAATTATAAAAGTGAATTAAATTTTTTTTTATAAAGTAATACTAATTTTTTCACATTTTTATATCATAGAAATATTTTTGAATGATATGATAGAGTCTAGAGCCCCTAAAGCCGGTTCTAGATAAACAACAATATATTATTATTTATATTATTGTTTTTTCCAACAGGTCGTATTCATTCTCATCGTTTTTATACTTTTCAAACCGATTGTACAATGGATTATAGACCATACACCACAAGGTAAACCAGTGGAGAATAAATACGTACACGCCGTGATTATCATCGTTCTGGCTTCTTCTGTTTATTCTATGGTATGCAACTTAAAATACGTTTTGGGACCGTTACTTATCGGTCTAGTTATACCGGAAGGTCCTCCGTTAGGATCAGCTCTTGAGGCTAAGTATGAGAAGCTTACGATGAATGTGTTCTTACCGATCTCGATTGCTGTCAGTACGATGAGATGTGATGGGTTAAGTATGGTTACACAGTTTAATGACATTCTCTACAATATGTTTTTGACGGGTTTAACACTTGTTCTGAAACTTGTTGCTTGTATGGTACCTTGCTTGTACTACAAGCTACCTTTCAATGAATCTATGGCGGTTTCCATCATCTTGAGCTACAAAAGTTTCTCGGATTTCATTCTCTATGAATCAGTATTAGACGATTCGGTAACCTTCTAACCCTAAAAATAATTTATTCTTCTTTAGGGCCGTCTCCAATTATTTCAATGTCTTCTTTGAATTTTTCTATTGACTGTTTTCTAGTATGCTAGAACATATGTTTAGAAAACAGGACCCTTAATATTGATTTAAAAATTTTCAATTTTGACTCAAAATCATATTCAGCTGCTCAACTTGTACGTGAAAAAAGCATCATGATATTTTTTACAATCAAGATGAAATCTAAGTGATCCCAAAACTTCAATATTAAATTTTAGGGTTTTTAGTTTTTGTAACAGGCGGCTAAATCTGTTTAAAATTTTTGGTTTTGTCCTCGAAATTAAAATAATTCATTTTTATATAATTTATTTTCATTTTCGTTTATTAAAGCAAGATGAAACCTAATCCTTGAGCCCGAAAATTTTTCGGCTAATTATTCTTCCCTAAATTATTTTCAATTTTGTTTTAAACCCCAAAAAAAAAAAAATTCATATAGTATATTTTTATTTTGAGTCTAGGCTTCTAAATTAATACGACGAACACTGATCTTATATATGTTTTTTACTTTGCAGTATATATCAAAAGGAACATACGCATTCTTGATCATATATTCCCTCCTAAATGCCGGGATCGTCCCATCGGTCGTAAGAGGCTTATACGATCCAAAACGGAAATATGTTAACTACGAAAAAAGAAACATATATCACCTGGAACCAAACTCCGATCTCCGAATCCTAACATGTCTCCACAAACCCGAAAACATCTCTGAAACTATAGCCCTACTCCGATTATTATCCTCACCAAATCAAGACTCTCCTATCAATGTAATAGTTCTCCACTTAGTAAAGCTCGTAGGTCAAATCAACCCCATACTAATCTCACACAACAAAAAGTCAAAACATCTTCAAAACAACTCTTACATCCACACAGCAAATCTTGCATTCAGACAGTTCATGCTCCAAAATATAAAGTCAGTAAATGTGACAATGTTCACTGCTTTCTCACATGAGAAGATAATGCATGAGGATATTTGTACATTGGCACTTGATAATATAAGTTCGATGATTATCGTCCCATCCGGGAGGAGATGGACTATAGATGGGGTGTTTGAGTCGGACGACGATGGTATAAGACGGTTAAACCAATCGTTGATCGACGGTGCACCTTGCTCGATAGGAATATTAATCGAACGTGGACATTTTTCAAGAAATATGAGGAAAGGACACATCAATGTCGGTATGATCTTCATTGGAGGTACGTTGGAGAATTATAAAGAAAAAAAGTTTCAAACTTGAAAGAATTTTAGCATGCCTATAAAAAGATTGGTCTCGGTCCCAAATTTAAATTTAAACTTTAGACCTAATTTTTCTATGTAAACCTCCAAATTTTTTTCTAAAATATTAATTTTTTCCCTCGAGATTTTAAATTAAAAAATTTCTTAAATGTAATTTTTATTTTGCCCCGAGCCCCAGAACGTCAGAACTAGACCTACCACTAGCCCATTATTCTAAAATTTAAAACTCCACTAAATCATTATTCCGTAACTCATAATTTTTTATGAATTTGTAATTATGAATCATTATTTCAAAAAAATCCATTAATTCATCTATTCTAATTTTATTACCCTACTAACTAGGACTTGCCATAAGTCATGCCTACACAAATACCGGCTTCGGCCCCAAATGCAAATATAAATGTTTTTACCTAATTTTTTTTTCAATGCAGAACCCCAAATTTTGTAAAATATTAATTTCTTGCCTCGCACACCAAAAATATCAGAGTCGAGCCTGCCACTATCGCATTATTCTAAAACTTAAAACTCTAGTAATTTATTATTCTATAACTCCTAAATACATTAATTTTGTAAGTTATGAATCATAGGTAAAGATGACCGAGAGGCGTTATCACTAGTGAAGAGAATGAAACATAACCGGAGAGTTTATGTAACGGTGACTAGAATTGTCTTTACACAAGAAATGGAGCCACAAGACTGGGAATATATTTTGGATCATGAAGGCTTAAGGGATTTGAAGATTGATGAGGGCATAAACTTTGGTTATATAGAGAAGACTGTTACCGGTTGTGCTGAGGTGGTGAATACTATCCGATTGATGGCTGGAGAGTATGATCTTTTGGTGGTCGGGAGAGATCAACGTATAGAATCACCAGAATTTTCGGGATTAGCCGACTGGGCCGAGCTTCCGGAGTTAGGTATCATTGGAGATTTGCTAGCGGCTAAAGATCTTGACTCTAAGGTTTCTGTATTGGTCGTGCAACAACAACAACAACAGGTGTGATGTAATATTAATTCATAGTTATATCTTTTGAAATTATTATTGTTTTATTCTTTTAGGAAAGTGTTTAAATTTTTTTATAACATATATACAATTTTCTTTTTTTTTTCAAAATGTATTTACTTAGATATATATATATATATATATGTATATAATTTGGATAATGAAATTAAGATCACGTAATTTGTTCATATACATGGAGGAGTGTATGCAGTGTTGAGAGAGTGGGTGCACGTGGACCCAATGACATTTTTATAAAAAAAAATGTTTAATTAGTTATATAATTTTAAGAACAAATAGTAAAATGCACCCATTAAATTTTTTTAAATCAATAATTTTTTTTTTACTTTAATATTTGCCCAATTAAAATTAAAGTTTAGATCAGCCCCTGTTACATTATCAAAACCTACACAGAACAAACAAAACCGTTTCAAACTACAAGAGTCCAATTCAATTTTTCTTATAAAATAGTTTTACTATAGAAAAGAACAATTTTAAGAAAAATTTGTACACTAATATATATGTATATATATATATACATATTTACTATCTAGTTTTCTGTACAATACGCGGATTCAATTTTTATATAAACTTCAAAATATTTTTAATGCCCTGATTCAATTTACAATTTTTATGTAAACTTCAATAGATTATAGTATTTATTGTTTCTACCAATTTTACCATTACTATTTTTAATGTATTTTCAATGACATTAGGTATAACTTTTCATTTTTAAGGGTTTTTAGTCAAAAATTACTTGAATTTAATAAATAGTAGATCTATTTAAAATTTGTTTAAAAATTAGTATTCGACCGATGAACATGCTGAAAGATGCTAAAAGATGATCCTGCACTTTTAATATATACAATATATATAAAAAAAACAAAACCATTACTTGTACCTCAAGAAAACTCTTTGTTGCTTATAAATTTCTAACTGGCAGCAACTTTTAATAACAAGAACTTCACAACTATCTAGATTTTCCGACAGTTTCCTCGAGTCGAAAATTTAGTTTCCTCGCCATTTCTGGCTGATACATCGATGGTTTTGTCCCGAGGAAACACACTTCGAAACATATCTATCTAAAACCCTAAATCATCTGTTGTTGTTGCTGAATCACTAATACAGAAGCTTGACAATTAAAATCTTTTGAAACCAAAAGGTCTCCAATCACACCAAGTTCTTCAAACTCACTCCATTCCTCAAGCCCTTCTGTAAAACCACACTTCCTGCCTTTCTCTCTTCCCACAACAAACAAATCATACTCATTCCCGATCGATTTCAGCAACTTCGACGTCTGAGAAGCGTCATTCACTACTTCCTCGGAGAAGGTAATATCGACATTGCTCTTCACGTCTCTAAGTATTTCTAAATCAATCATCCGATCCCAATCCGTGACTTGTTTAGCTTTCTGTTCGGAAGATATTAGGGAAAGAACAGAAACCTTTATCCGTGAATCCCGAGACATTCGTTTAGCGAGTGTTAAAGCTTCTCTATCGTCTTTACCTCCAAGAAAAAGCATACAGACTTTATAAGATGAAAAGCTTGCAGCCGTGTCTCGGATTGTTCGCAGCCTCTGATTTATAAAGATTCCGACAGAGCAAGGGGAAAGCTCAAGAACGCTCTTGTTCAGTTTCCGGATCATATTACTATCCGAAACAATCTCTGATCCATCACTAGACCAAGTCTGATGAAACGGAAGTAAAATCAAAGACGTTGTATTGTTCAAAGCAAGCATACAAACGTCTCCGTGCATCGTCTTCGGAACTGAATAAGCCGTGAAAGTACTGACAAACAAAGATCCAAAGAAATCTTTATGAAACTGTTCAAAAGCACCAATAACACTTTCCGAGTTATAAGATTTATCTTCGCTTTTCCGAGTTTGTAATCGGTGAGATATGAAAACTGGATTAGCTCTTCCTATGAGTTCCATCAAGTGAAGAACGTAAGTAGCTACTGGATTTTCTCTTGACGGACAAGTAGCTTCAAGAAGATTGATCATGGGCTGGATATCGTAGGTTCTGTAGATGCAGGATAGAATCCGCAACTCGGAGTTTGGTTTCATGTGAAGCATGTTCCGCTTCTCGTATCCGGCGTACATTCGTGAAGGATTGTATATGTGGCGCAAGATTGGAGGTATGATTGCAGAATTAAACAAGATGTAGAGGGATACGATTGTGAAGGTCACCGGCCGGATGGACTGAAATAAAAATGGAAAACAATACTATGATCAGTCGCGGTTTGGATCAAAATGTGTATAGGCTAGGGGTGGGCATATTTTCCGTCACTTTTTCTCGTCCCAAAATTTCCATACCATATGGGAATGCATTTTTCGTTGGGACAAGTTTTCAATTCCGGAATGGGAATGAGATTAGAATTCTTGAATTATCATTTTGTCTGGTTTGTGACATATATATAATTTTAACAATTAATTTTTTTATATTTTTTATAAATTTAAATATGTTTTTTAACTATTTTGTTTTTGTCGAAGATCAAGTGGTCTAATGGTACCACCTCTGTTGCTTTGACGCCAGGTCGGGGGTTCGAACCCTGGTTGTCTCCAGCGGGAGAAACTAAGTAAACCAATTGTTCTACGGTAAAAAAAAAAAACTATTTTGTTTTTGAATTTGATAAACAATTAGTAATAGACAAATAATAATTTTGATTTATTTGTCATATTAAATATTAATATTAGAAAACTTTACTCAATTATTTTTGTTTATTTTGAGTGTTCTATAATATTTTAATTGATGTTAGATAAATCATATTGAATATTTTAGTTTTGTAAAATTTAATTTTCAAACAACAAAATCTCAATTTTTTGGTATCTTCCGTTTCCATACCGTCACATCTCATCCCATCTAGATGGGATTTAAAAGAACATAAATGAAACATTCATTTTGGTTCTAGAATTCATGTGTCATTCTTGATCAATACCGTCTCGAATTTTTTGCCCACCACTACTATAAACATATAAATATATACGTACCCCTCTTTGAAATCCGAAAGCATAAGCACCCAGCTCGAAAATGCCTTTAAAGGACATGATAAGAGACAGAGCAAGGCAGTCATTTACAGGCATACCAAACAATAAGGCCGGGAGAGTCGTGAGTGCGAACTTGACAACAAAGGATAAAATCACTATGATGAAGATACTCTTGAAATCAATCCACGACAGTAACGTAGAAGTATCGAGTTCTGTGGCTGATGTAGCCACGAAGAACGGAAGAAAAGTACCGAAAACCACAGACTCGAACTTCTCAATGATTGCAGAGCCCATAGGCTGACCGTGCGGAACAGCTAGACCTAAGATGAAAGGTCCCATGAAGATAGATTGTTTACACCAATCCGCAAGAATGGCTGATCCGAACACGAGGATAATGATTGAGTATATATAGAATTTCTTCACGGGCCGACCAGATGGTGTTCTTTTGATGATAAAGAACATCAATGGTCTGAAAATGTAGACAGCAAAACAAACAAAGAGTACAACTGTTCCTGCACGCTTATAAGGACGGTTTCCGATGTTGATATCTCCGATAAAAACCGATCCAAGACGAGTTTTATCGTCCTTGAGTTCTTTTAAGAAGATGAAAACTGCTGAAAGAATTGAAGTGCTGAAGTCACTGATCAATGCAGAAGACATTGCGAGACGACCAAGCTCTGAGTTTTGTAGCCTGAGCTCGAAAAGAAGGTTTCCGATTACTGGAAACGACGAAAGGCATTGGATTGAGTAGATCAAGATGGTTTCAAATAAACTTATAACCGGGACTCCCTTTTTGGTTCCTAGATCTCTTAAGATGACAAAAAAGATAAAGGAGCAAACGGTAATCGACAGCAATACCGACGAAAGACCAATTGTTATGGCCTTTTTACCGGTGTTACGGATTAAACTGAAGTCCATTTTAACTCCCATCAAGAACCAGAACATCATGTATGAACACGCTCCCACGAGACCGAAGAAAGTCTCTTTGTAGTCTTCTGTCCAAAAGAAGTGCCCCGCGGGTGTATTCTCCTTGAGAAATGACTTGCTTAGAAGAATCCCAGTCTGCAAAATCATTCACAAAGGATGAATTTTTATGATTTCCCTAACCGAAATGAATAAAAAACAAGGGATAACTTTATATTCCGCCATAAACTATTCGATACCAAATTCGTAGGACACAAACTTTTTGCCTCTTTATCGAGCTATGCATTACTAAACCCCATGCGGGACTTGATAATTAACACGTTTAAAATAATTTTAAAAAGTTGGTTGAAAACACGAAAAAAATGAGTTTTAAAAGGCGGTTTACAGATTCCATTATGAAACACCTGTCGAACTAAAACCCGAAAACACTTGATGAGACATTTAAAAGATTCACTCACAAGCATATGAGAAGTGAAACGAATCATGCCAAGACGTTTGAGAAAGAAATGGAAGCATTGCCAGACAACAGTGACAATAAGGAAAATGATCTGAACATGTGGGAACATGTAGTTCCAGAACTCGAGATTCGCATTAGGATCTGGAAGCTTCGGGGATGGCCATAGCCCGCTCGAGCTCGGGTTAATGGGCACAACACCACATATTTTGCTTCCTTCTCTCCACGTATCTCTTAGGTAAAGACTCCTATCATCCCCAAACTCCATTGTACAAGCTTTTCTGTACAAAAAAAAAAATGATAAGAAACAAGACAAGACAGAAACTATTATGAATCAAATTTAAAAGGTATAACTGTTTGGTAACAGAAATTGAGGTAAGCAGTAAATAAAAAACTAACTTTCTAAAAATAGTCAAATTTTAGAGACGGCGACAAACTTCACAAGATTTCTGGTAATTTGTTAGATTTTTACAGTTTTTTAGTTTTATATTTAAGGGTATATTTACTTCAACAGATAACTGAATACAATATAGTTTCAAGAAAAATGTTATATTCATTATAAAAAAATTTAGATTCTAGAGTAAGTTAAAGAAATAGCAAAGATGTACAAGAAACACAGGGCCATCTTTTAGTATTTGCAAGTGGAGCGGTTGCACAGGTCCGAGTTAAGTACAAAGTTTTTCTTAATAAATTTTTTAAAATATATATAAATTAGGGCCCAATATTTTTTAAAAATATCTACATTACCTTACTAAAAATCCGATTAATTAAATTTTCGAACAGAGTTCTCCAATAATTTGAGACGGTCCTTTAGAAACACTTAACATACTTTAATCCTTGCCACAAGAGGCCACTCTTTTTAGCCTCTCTCTATGTTTCTGCAACCTCAAAACACCAAGCAAAATGCAACAGTTGATTAGAATCTGCGTTGCGGTTAAATCCTAAACGCAAAACTTCATTTGATGGCCGGTATTCCCTACCAACGTTTATATAATGATTTTCAGAGTTCAGAAAATTGTTTAACTACACTACAAGAAAACACGCGCATATGCGACGGAATAAGC
>OVAW01000320.1:0-16814 GCA_900406365.1 Heliophila coronopifolia | reverse complement strand
TATAAACGATTATTACATAAATATGCACTAATGTTTAAATAATTATTACAATATACATAAACCAGAAAAAAATTAAAAAATTAACTAAATATACCACTAAAACTATTAATACAANAACTAAATATACCACTAAAACTATTAATACAACGTATATACCCTAAACAATTGGTGAATACAATATTTCATTGTTGTTGTAGGAGTCATAACAAACAAATATAGTCATAATCAAGTTTGTAAATATACAAAACATAAAATAATAACAACCTCAAGACTAAAGTTGAAATGGTATACTCTCCTATATTTATACAAAAAAAAAACCATTTTTTTAGAAAAAAAAATTAAAAAAATTCTAAACCCGTACAATGCACGGGATACCATCTAGTAAGCATATATTACCAAAACTTATTTAAAAACATAAATCAAAACATAATATTTATTTGCAAGAAAATATAATATTCATTAAAATTAAATTATATACTAATCATGAATTTTGTTAGTTATAAATTAAATAATATTTAAATATTATTAAATTATTTGTATGATAAAGACAAATGAATTATAAATAAACACAGCAGATACATTTCCTATAAAGACAATACACAAAAGTGATAATTATAATAAATTCAATTCAACATTTAGTACTTAAAAATATACTCTAAATAAATTCAAAAAAAAAAAAAAAATAAGGTAAATATTATGCACAGTATCACAAACATAACTCATACTTTCGTGATAACAAAAATACTAGGCAGAAAAAAAATATAATAACTACAATAAATTAAAAGTATAATTAAAAATATGCTTGTATATGAAAAAATAATAATAACATAAATAAAAATTTTATAAAACAAAATTATTAAAAAATATTAATACCGCTCACATCGCAATATATCAACTACTAATCTATATTTATATATCTTTGAATTTTTTTTTGTATAGATATTAAATTATTAGATATAATAATTTGCTTAAGATATTTTAAATACTAGATTAATAGTAGTAGATTGACAATCGGGATAGAGAATACCTTTTTGTCTTTTTTTTTTCTTTTATGCACATGATTGAATATTTGAATTAAAAAGTATAATTAAGATTTTATCAAATTATAAATGTTATTAATTGGAAATAAATATTATTTCAATGGTATAAACTTAAAATACCTTTTTAATAGATATTGTATTTTACAGTTTTTATTTAATATACAAAATAAAATAAAATAATGAATACAAGTAAAGTTATAAAAAAACTTTAATTTTGCAATAATCGAACCCAGATTTCCGAACTAAAAAACTTTCCAATATAATTAACCAACAGATCTGCAAATAATAATATTTAAATATTTTCATTTATATATTATTTAATTATATGGTTCACCTCAAATATTCTTATCCTCTCCTACCTTATTTCTAGTATTGTAAATTAATACAAGTTCATCAATTATATATTTTTTTTTCTTTTATTAATACAAGCCCATGCCCGTGATTGAATTAAAAAATATTTTATCAAATTATAAATGTAATCAATTGGAAATAAATATTATATTAATTGTATTCACTTAAAAAATTACCTTTTTAGTAGATTTTGTATTTTGTATAGTTACTTAAGAGAAAATAAAATAAAATAGAAAACCAATAAATATAAATAAAGGGGGTAAAATATTCATTGTGTAAGGATCGAACCTGGAATGCTGAATTCAAAATCTTTCTAAAGTTATTAACCAACCGACCTAAATTTAATAACGTTTTTAATTTACATATATACATAATATTATATCATTTGCTTCACCTGAAGATGTTCATGTCCTCTCCAACCTTATTTTGTGTTCAGTATTGTAAATTAAATACGAATTCATCAAATTAGGCAAATTTATCAACACACACAAAAAAAAAGCTCATCTTTCAAAACCCTAAGGAAATTTCCCTCCGATTTATGGCCGACTGTTGTTGAACCGGCGAAAGACGACGAAGCTGATCCCTAATTTACGCTTATGGATTCTGACTCGGCCAAAGCTTCTTCGGTGGAGTTGATACCAGATTCGTCTCTGCAAGATTCTGAATTTATTCATGTTTCGAACCAACCGAATCTCTCGGGTTTGAATTCGTCCGCCGCGGCGTCGGAGGTTATTCCGCCGGAGTTGATTTCGCCGGTTGGTGAAGAGAAAGGTGCGGTTTTTAATTCGGTTGCTGAGATTAGTGAGGTGGTTGATGCCGTTACCTCAGAACTGTCTCCGGCGGTTGTGGAGGTAGGTGTAGAAGGAGAAGGAAATGCAGATTTTAATGTTCAGGAGAGGGATTCCACAGATTCGATTTGCGGTGGCGCTGCGGTGGAGGTAGCTTCTTTGGAACCGTCTCCGGTGGTCCCTCTGGAATTGTCTTCGGCGGTTGGGGAAGGAGAAGAAGATGAACCGGCTTTGATAGTCAAAGAAGAGTATTTGGGGACTGAACGCAGTGATTCACCGTTTGTTGGAGGAAAGGAATTGATTTCAGGAGATTTGCTCCTAGAAAAGGAAGAAGTTTCCATGGAAGAAGAAGACCTTTCAGTTGCTGAGGAAAAGAGAGAGAAATCCGAACTTAGGGAGGAGAATAGTCAAGCCATAGAGAGCGAATTAGGGAAGAACATAGAGTCCGAAAAGGTGGATGTGACTGAGGCTGAAACTACAGCTCAGACTGCCTCCTTGGAAGATATGGCTAATGACCTAAAAATTCCTGATATTAAAGAGGTAGCTACCGTCGCTGGGTTTACAGAAATTCCTTCCCAAGATAAAGAGTTAGACGATTCAGTTCTTAACTCACGAAGTGAATTTGTAGAGGAAGAGCCATTAAAAGACGTGAATGTTTTAGAAGATTCTATGAAGAAATCAGAGGATGAAGAAATGGCTGATGCTGTCACTGTATTGGAGATCCAAACTAATCCCCAAGAAGTGGATGGTCTGGCTACTGAGTCTTTAGACAAAAATGAGGCTTCTGTGAGTGGATTGTCTGCTAGTAAGGAGGCTATTATTGATGATTTCAAAGATGATGTTGAGAAGGATCTAAATGCTGGTAAACCAATGGACATTCATTTACCAGTGGCTGCAGAAGAAGTACAAACAAGTGTTTTAGAAGATGTTGGGATAGAGAAAGAAGGCGATGGGATGGGTGGTGTAGAAGAAGTAGGGCCAATAGTTGATTTGGTGGAAACCCGGGAACAGTCTGAGGAACTTGCTAAATTAGATGAAACAAAGATTGTTGAAGTGTCTGAAGAAACGGAGAAAATGATCAAAGATGAGGATGAGGAGAAAGTTGATGACATGAATGATACGGTGGAGAATGTGGAAACCCATAGAGAGTTCTCAGTAGTTAATACTGAGGATGGGAAGGAAGATCATGAAGAGATGGGAATGACAGAGACACAGGAGGAGACTGTTATAGATAAAATAGACAGAACAAAAATTGCTCAAGTGTCAGATGAAACAGAGACTAGGATTGAAGATGAGGATCAGGAAAAAGATGATGACATGACTGAAGTGGCGGATGATGTGGAAATGCATGGAGATTCTTCAGAAGCTGATGCTGAGGAGGGGAAGGAAGATCATGAAGAGACGGGAATGGCAGAAATGACAGAGACACAGGAGGAGACTGTTATAGGTAAAGTAGACGAACCAAAAAGTGCTGAAGTATCGGAAGAAACAGAGACAAGGATTGAAGATGAGGATCAGGAAAAAGATGATGGCACGGATGATATGGCAGAGGATATGGAAACCCATGGAGAATCTTCAGTAGCTGATATCGAGGATGGGAGTGAAAATCATGAAGAGATGGAAATGACAGAACTAACAGAGACACAGGAGGAGAGTGTTGTGGCTGAGACAGGGGATGAAGAGCCAGATGAAGTTGAGCAAGAAAATAAGAATGCCGGAGGAAAGAGGAAGCGGGTAAAAAATACAAAGACAGCGAAAGGGTCGAAGAAAA
Organism: Heliophila coronopifolia; assembly: GCA_900406365.1. NCBI lineage: Eukaryota > Viridiplantae > Streptophyta > Magnoliopsida > Brassicales > Brassicaceae > Heliophila > Heliophila coronopifolia. Next base: position 12,864 of record OVAW01000320.1, on the reverse strand, counting down.
AGAAAGAGGAAGATGTTTGTTTCATGTGCTTTGATGGGGGTGACCTTGTCCTTTGTGACCGCAGGTGAACTTTTAATTTGTAGTTTCTGTGACTTTACAGCTGCTCTTTCTCCTTTCTTCTGGCTCCTATGACAGACGATAATTGTTTTTTTTTTTTAATTTATGATTCTGTTGGCTTGCAGGGGATGCCCAAAGGCTTACCACCCTTCCTGTGTAGACCGAGACGAGGCTTTCTTCCGTTCAAAGGGTAAATGGAACTGTGGTAAGTTTTTCTCTGTTATTTATTCATTACTTTTTGGCTTTAAATGAAATCAGTGAACTAAAAAGTGTCGGAAATCATGACATCTGCAAAGTACACATTTTCTTACAGTTATGTCTCTGTGTATGTAGTTGTGAATATTATTTACCATAGATATTTATAGTGTTTTTAACATTGTTACCTCCTTAGAGAGTCATGATGGCATACGTTTTAATCTCTCATCCAGATTTTGAAATTTATTGCATTTCTTGGTAATCCTTGCTTCTACTTTCAACCTTTGTTAGAGTTCTTGTCTAGCATTATGTATATCCTGAACCTTTAGTTGAAAGTTATGTTTTAGGGTTCTTCTATTGCTCTGCACTTCATCTTTGATTTCATGCTGTTCCTGATTGAATCTTACTGTAGTCTCAGGCCTACTTTACCACAGTCCAATTCTGCACTGGCAATGACAACTTTTGGATTGTTTGTGAAATGGATAGATCTGATTGCTATCAAGGCTGTGCTCATCCTTTTTTATTATGTACAGTCATGAATCTGTTGAGATTCCACAAGAACTTGTCCATGGTGGCTTTTAGTAAATTCTTTGTTGTTCAATGTAAATACCAAGTAGCAGCAGTGGGATCTGTTGTATCTTTTATGTACTGGCATTGGTTCTTTTATATACTTTGGTAGTTTTCTTTCCTTGACTATGGGATGGTGTGGTGACATCATCCACCATAATTCCATATTCATTTGAAGTTGGTACGAGAAAGATTATTTTTGTCCTTTCTTCTATGCACCAGCTGATGCTTTTTTTTTCGTTCTGCACCAAGTTGTAAATGATTATTGTATTTAGCAAATGGTTCAGAATTATTTTATTGTACTTATAGTAATAGACTACTCATGCTAATGAGATGCAAGAGCCCAAATAACACTGCATCCCCTTAGGCTGCTACTGTCCCTCACAATTAGAACACATTTTACAAACCTGTAAGATAGTACACTGTTTGAATGATCATTTAGAGTAGTTTCTTGGAATGAAATTAACTGGCATTCTGCTTCAGTTATGCTGTGTTTTGCATTCTCTGTGCATGGTCATACTTTCCATTCGTTAGTTTCTGTGTCTATGTATGTTAAGTATTCATCTCTGAAGGTATATTTCCATGTCTTTCTAATAGAACCTAACACAATGCTGCTTTCTCTTGAATAGGATGGCATCAGTGTAGCAAATGTGAGAAAAATGCAACGTACTTGTGTTATACATGTATGTTTTCATTATGTAATGGCTGTGCCAAGGATGGTGTCTTCTTTTGTATAAGAGGTAAAAAGGGTTTGTGTGAGACATGCATGGAGACAGTCAAGTTGATAGAGAGAAAGGAGCAGGAAAAGGAGCCGGTATGCCTGACATACTCTTTAGTTTGTTGTTTATTGGTTTTTCCTTCTCTTATACTTGAATGATGAGCTAATAAACTGATCATGTTGCAGTACCTCATGATCCTGTTTCTTTCATCAGACATTTTGTGGAGTAAGCATAAAAAGTCTGATGATAAGCCTTCTGTTTTCTTCTCTACTATTGCTCTATAGCATGAAGCACATGTTTATAAGCTTCAAAATAGTTGAATGCATGATAAGCTTATATTTCTTTCTTCTTACTTTGTAGTGTCACCAATATATCATAATTTTGGTCGGTGTCATGGTTGATTTCATTTATGCCTTAGTTTTCCATTTGCTATTTGAATGGCAATCTTCTTCTTCTGATTTCTCTCCCTTGCCTTTTTTGTCTCTTACAGGCGCAGTTGGATTTTGACGACAAGACCAGCTGGGAATATCTCTTTAAAGACTACTGGGTTGATTTGAAAACCGAGCTATCTTTAAGTCCAGAGGAACTTGATCAGGCTAAGAGCACACAGAAAGGAAATGAGTCCCATGCTAGTAAACAGGGAACAGCCATCGAGACTGACGATATTACTGATGGAGGATCAGATTCAAATAGCTCTCCAAAAAAGAGGAAGACCAGGAGTCGATCAAAGTCTGGTTCTGCTGAGAAAGTTCTATCACCAGCTAATAAAAGCTCGTCAGGTGAAACTACGGAGTGGGCTTCCAAGGAACTTTTGGATGTGGTCGTGCACATGAGACGTGGTGACAGATCTTACTTACCTCAATCAGAAGTACATGTTCTCCTGCTGGATTATATAAAAAGATACAATCTTCGTGATCCCCGTCGTAAAAGCCAGGTTATTTGCGACTCCAGGCTTCAGAATCTGTTCCGAAAATCACATGTTGGGCACTTTGAGATGTTAAATCTCCTCGAGACCCATTTTCTTAAAACGGAGCAACAGCAAGCGGATGATATTCAAAGTGGCAGTGTTGATACAGAACCTGATAATGTCGATGTTGATGAGAATTTGGACCTTCCAACGAAAAGTGGGAAGGATAAGAAACGTAAAGCACCTAAAAAGCGTGTCAAGAAAGGGCGTCAATCTAATCTCGATGATTTTGCCGCTGTTGATATGCACAACATTAACTTGATATACTTAAGGCGGAGCTTGGTGGAAGATCTACTTGGCGATTCTACAGCATTCGAAGAAAAAGTAGCTAGGGCATTTGTTAGGTTAAGGATACCCGGAAATCAGAAGCAAGATTTATATCGTCTGGTTCAAGTTGTTGGTAATGTTTAGTTTTTCCATTTATAGATTTAATTTAAGTATAGTTAATTCAAAGGTTAAACTAAGATTTCTTTTTGGTTTGAAACACAGGCACAAGCAAAGTTCCTGAACCCTATAAAGTTGGCAAAAAAACAACAGACTTTGTACTTGAGATATTGAACTTGGACAAAACGGAAGTGGTATTAATTGACATTATATCAAATCAAGATTTCACTGAGGTGAGACACTCCTGCTATGTACTACATCCTTTTTCTTGTCTTTGGAAATGGGAGAACATATTCGTATTTTATCTTGCAATGCATATGTTGACAAGCCAAAGAGGTAGAGCTTTCAAATATGGTTAAGCCGCACAGGAGCGGTGATGGGTTCCAACTTCTATGTCCGCGGGCCTATGCAGTATTTAGGTTCGTGACCATTTATGTCCGTAGGTCTATGCGGGCAAGCGTGGGCTTAGACTGTAAACATATATTTTTGACCCAACCGTGAGCCCAACCCAACCGCCCATGAACCTAATACTACTGCCAACCATGACCCTAACCAAACCGCTCAACCATGAAAAAATATTGGACCAAAAAATTTGGCCTGCCCGCGTGACGGCCCATATTATTTTAATTTTAGACATCCGTTAGCATGTGTGTTTTTAAAAAAAACTGCCCCCAACCGCTTTTACACCAATACATTACTGTTTTCACTATTTTCTGAACTTCTCCTGATAATTGTTTCCTAATAATTATTTAAGAATGCTATAAGTTTAACATGTAATTTTCTTGCAATAATTTCAGGATGAATGCAAGCGTCTTAAGCAGAGCATAAAATGTGGATTAATCACCAGGCTGACAGTGGTATGCTTTCATATTACTTGTATTCTTACATTGAATGTGTCTAAAATTCTGTTGAGCATTTTGCTTTTTCAGTATCCTAATGTCAATTGTTTTCAGGGTGATATACAAGAAAAGGCCATAGCGCTGCAGGAAGTGAGAGTAAAAAACGTAAGTTGTTTCTGTTTTTCTACTGACTTTATTTCTTGCATCTTTTGTTCATTACTATATATATTTGGTACTGAGCTGGCTTGATTAGGAGAGGGAAATAACTGCATTAGTCTGTCTAGGCAATGTGGATGATCACCATAAATTTGAGACTTTTTAGAAAGTTATAGGATAACTTTATATTCCACCACAGACTTTTCAATCTCAAATCCGGGAGATATAAACTTTTTGCCTTTATATCGCGATTTTTATTCATTAGCAAACACCCCTAACTACACAGGACTTGATAATTAAACGTTATAAATTAATTTTGAAAACACCCAAAACCTCCTTTTGAGATTTTTTAGAAGTTATGGGATGGGCTTTTTTATTCATTAGCAAACACTCACACTACACAGGGACTTTGATAATTAAACCTTAAAATTTAATTTTGAAAAAGATGGTCGAAAACACCAGAAAATTGATTTTACAAAAGCAATTGTTGGAAACAAAAGATGGTAATGGATCATTCTAGGGTTTAAACAAGTGTTTTGGCTTTTTAATTCAATCCGAGTTCCATAATCGGATTAGTAAACCTCTTTTTGAATGCAGTTGCTGGAAGCAGAGATCCTACGTTTCAGTCATTTGCGTGATCGTGCTAGCGACATGGGCCACAGAAAAGAATATCCTTATCTGTTCAAACTTTAGATTTCTTTATCAATTTGATACTTGGAATGCTCTCCTTATCTGTTATTTTTAGTGGAAAAGCGTATAATTTTGATTCACTTAAAGTAAATATTCCTTAACTATGATTACGCTTCGATTAAGTGTTGAGAAATTGCAACTGCTAAACTCTCCAGAGGAACGGCAGCGGAGGCTAGAAGAAATTCCAGAAATACATGCGGATCCCAAAATGGATCCAGATTGTGAATCTGATGATGAGGAAGATGAAAAAGAAGAAAAGGAGAAAGGTTTCTTATAATAAATTCTAAAATCTGTAGTGTTGTATCTATTTTTTTTTTAGCATATCTTCTAACTGTTTTGATGTTTGGTGGTTTTAATGCATCAGAGAAATATCTGAGGCCACGAAGCAGTAGCTTCAACAGAAGAGGAAGAGAACCAATATCTCCACGAAAGGGAGGATTTAGTACCAATGATCCATGGACTGGCACAAGTAACTATTCATACACAGGCGCAACTCGTGAATTAAGCAGAAATTATTCCGGAAGAGGTGGTAGAGAGGATTATCTTGGTAGTTCCGATGACAAGGTTAGCGAATATATGCGGACTCCTGGTAGAGAAAGAGATGTGCAACAATATTTAGTCTCTGATAATAAGCCAAGATCTGTTTCTATTCCTGAATCTGCTCCCAGAAGTTCTCGTACTGTTGCGCTACCAGAATTGTCTCCTAAGATTGGCTCTGAAATTTCAACGGCTCCTTCTCCTGCTTCTGTTCCGCAGCCTGCTCCCAAGTCAAATGAGTCGGAAAAAATATGGCATTACAAGGATCCATCTGGTAAAGTTCAAGGACCTTTTTCGATTGCGCAGCTCCGTAAATGGAACAACACTGGCTACTTCCCTGCCAAGTTGGAAATCTGGAAAGCTAATGAGTCGCCGTTGGACTCTATTCTCCTGACTGATGCATTGGCTGGTTTATTTCAGAAGCAAACACAGTCGGTGGACAGTAGCTATACGAAAGCTCCGGTAGTAGCTGCTTATTCTGGTAAATCAAGCCAATCTGAACACAATTTAGGTTCTACTACTAGGACCGCCCCGTCAATCCTTGATATTCCCAGGAATTCTCAGGATACTTTGAGTTCAGGCGGTAGCCTTCCATCGCCTACTCCAGATCAAATCACAACTCAGACAGCAAAAAGGCGAAACTTTGAGAGTAGATGGTCTGCACAGCCAGCTGTGCAATCTATGAATTTGCCTCTAGCACCATCTGGCCCGAGTCAAGCTTCTAGGATAGATATCCCTGTGGTTCTAAACTCTGCTAGTTCACTGCAGCCTGGACCCCAGCCTATTCCGATACCAGATTCAACTAACGTTTCTGTTAATCACTATGGTTCTGTTGCTGCTCTTCCATCTCCAACACCGGCAGGTGGAAAACAAGGCTGGGGCAGCATGCAGACAGATAAATTTGATTCCCATGGTCGCAGAGGAGGTGATGCTCCCTCGTTTCCTCAGAATAGTTCTGTGTCATATGGGACCGCAGCTCCAAGTGTTCTCCCCTCGCAAAGTCAACCAGGCTTTCCCCAATCTGATTCATGGAGGGTTCCAGTTCCAAGCCAATCGAATACTCAGATTCAAGCACCAGCTAATAACTTACAATGGGGTATGACCACAGTGAACAACAACCAAAACCCAGGACAACCTCAAGTTCCACCAAACCAAAACTGGGCTCAAGGGAATGTAAATCCAAACATGGGATGGGCTGCTGCTCCTGTTCAACCTGGAATGAACGTTAACTGGGCGGCTGCATCTTCTGTTCCCCAAACTGGTCAGGCAATGCCTAATCCTGCCTGGGGCGGACCCGTCCAAGGACAACCACAAGCACAAGCTTACCCGAACGTTACGTGGGCTGTATCCGGCCAAGGTCAAGTTCAATCCCAAGCTCAAGTTCAAGCTCCAGTGAATACTATGGGATCAGGATATATGCAGCCAGGCCAAATGATGCAACCCGGGAACAATAATCAAAACTGGCGAACTCAAAATCAGTCAGCGATCCCAAGCGGTGGGTCAGGAGGGAATCAAACCAGTTATTGGGGAAACCAACAGAACCAGAATGGAGGTTGGAACAGGCAGTCAAGTGGCCAAAACAATTTCAAGGGACAAAGAGTATGTAAGTTCTTTAGTGAAAATGGATATTGTAGGAAAGGAGCATCTTGCAATTACCTACACAACTAAATCAACTTCTCTTTCTGTGTTTTGTTTTTTGAACAATAGTGTTTTTTTTTTGGAGAGCTTTATAATCAGAATTAGATAAAACATGTCTTTATTAATTTTTTTGAGGGTTTTAGGGGATTTAGTAATTTAATGTTGTGATGGTGATTTAATGGTGATAATAGAGTAGTATATATACTCTTTGCATATAATATGTTGCTAAGCCAACTTTGTATGTTTGTATCTTGAAACTATCAATCTAAGTCTTAAGACCATTTATTATTCACTCATACATATATCCTTCATTCAACATTGTAAAGATTTAATCATACCCCAAAATAGAAAATAAAGATTGATTGATGAGAAAAATATTTTTAATAAAGATTATTATTTATCAATATAAATATTGATTTTTACTTTAAATCTCGGTAACATTTATGAATTCATCTACTAAAATGAGGCCTAAAGCGAATTTATTTACGAGTTGATAGGTTGTAGTTATTTTATTAGATGTATAGCTATATAATTTCTTTTTTTTTAAACACTTAAAATCATTCATTATATCTCTATTCATAGTTTAACAATAATAAAAAAAATATTTGTATGTTTATCTATGTAGAAGAACAAGTGATATAGTGGTTTCTACGACGTGACCGATGTTCGATCCAATATATATAGTAAAAAAAAACAAAATAAATTAGTTAATCAAACTGAAAACAAAACTATTTTTATTAAAAAGTAATGCACCACATTCATGTTGCAAACAAAATATAATGGTTTCTAATAAAAGTCATTAGACTCCATAGTGTCAATTCTCAAATATTTTTTCCGTATTTTACTAAATAATATTTTAGAGATTTAGACAATTATTAAGAACAAAAAAATTTAGACTATTTTGCCCTATTAAATGATTACTCTTTCATATATCAATAATCTAATTTGTGTGTATATTTACGAAAGAAAAAAAAAATTATATTGGTTCAAGTAAAAAAAAATACTATAAAATAAATATTAGAAAATTTGGAAAAAGTAATATTTCTTTTTGTTGGCCGAAAAAAATAAGATTTCTTAACTAAAACTTTATACAAATTTTATATTCCAAAACGTAATTTAAAAAATAGGGACAAAAATGTGGCACATATATAAATTTTTTGTTAAGAATTTGAACTGACTCAGATTGTCATAAATTTAATACTTTTTAAAGTAATAAATTTCAATATCTATTTTTTTCTTAGATTGTATAATTTGCACTTTGCAGCGACTTGGATAACAATTTCGAGTTTTCCTTAATCTGTTTCCATCACTTCCCGAAAATATATTAATTAGGATCTCTATAATGCGTTCACATCAAAATTGAATATAGGCCTAAAACTAAAGCCCATCAAAAAGCCCAATAACAAATGGCGCCAAAAAATCAAGTGAAGTCCCGCCTAAACTCTCTCTTCAACACTAAAAGAGCGCCGAAACCTCCTCTCTCCTCTCTTCACTTTCCGATCAGCCATGGCTTCCGATTCTCCTCTCCGCAACACCAACGACGGTACCTCTCGATTTTCACATCTCTATCTCTCAAATTGTTTCGTGATTTTGATTTTGTTTCGCTCGCAGGTTCTTCCTCTCCCGGAGCCAACGGTTCTTCTAGCCCTATCGATAACACCTTCTCTTCCCCCTCCGCCGCACACCGTCGCCGTCGAGGAATCTCCACTACTCCTACGCGATTCTCCACTCCACCGCCTTCGCGTCTCGGTGCCTCGAACTCAACTCCTCCCACTTCTCGTCCTTCCGCCGCCAGATCCAACGGAAGAAATCGACGCGGCTCGTCGACACCGTCTTTCACCGACGAAGCGATTCCCTCATCCGAAGACAGCGATTACGGCGGCGGAGACGATTTCGCTCCGACTTACGTCTGGGGAACTAACATCAGCGTGCAGGATGTTAAATCGGCGATTGAGATGTTCGTTAAGCATTTCAGAGAAGCTAAAGAGAGTAGTGAGGATTTGTTCAGGGAAGGGAAGTATATGGCTGGTATACGAAAAGTGATTGAAATTGAAGGAGAATGGATTGATGTTGATGCATCTAATTTGTTTGATTATGATCCTGATTTGTACAACAAGATGGTTAGGTATCCGTTGGAAGTTCTCGCCATTTTTGACATGGCTTTGAATGATATTGTTATCTCAATTGATAATTCGTTCAAGAAACATATTCAAGTGAGAATTTTGAACCTTAGGAGTTCCACTTCGATGAGAAATCTTGATCCTTCTGGTTAGTTTAATTCTCATTAGTTTCATTTGTCTCTGTTTCTGAGTTTTCCTAGTTGTTTGCTTAGCTTTGTTTTGCTTGGTCAGATATTGAGAAGATGATCTCTTTGAAAGGAATGATTATTCGGTGTAGCTCGATCATTCCTGAAATCAGGGAAGCTGTTTTTAGTTGTCTCATTTGTGGATACTTCTCCGAGCCGATCAGCGTCGATAGAGGTAGTTTTATCTCTTGGATTTATCCATCTCGTTGTGTATCTGCGTATAGTACCGACTAATGTTTGTTTATGTTGTTAGGGAAAATAAGTGAACCTCCTACTTGCTTGAAACAAGAGTGCCTTTCCAAGAACTCTATGACATTAGTGCACAACCGTTGCAGGTAAGAGCTCTACATAGAAATTGTTTGACTCTTATACCTCCTGTTACTGAGCCTTCATTTTTGAATCAGGTTTGCTGATAAGCAGATTGTGAGGCTACAGGAAACGCCTGATGAGATTCCAGAAGGAGGAACACCTCACACAGTTAGCTTGTTGCTGCATGATAAGCTAGTCGATAATGGAAAGCCTGGTGATAGAATTGAGGTAACAGCAGAAATTTTATCAGCGCAATTCATGTGTCACTATCGTTTGGGTTTACAATCAATGATTGTTTTATGGATATAGGTCACCGGAATTTACAGGGCAATGACCGTTCGAGTGGGGCCTGCTCATAGGACTGTGAAATCTGTGTTTAAGGCATGTCATTTTATCTTTTTTTTGTTAGTAATTCCTCTCTTTATTTTACGTTCTGACAATTTCATTTATTGTTCTCTTATAACTGTTGAGTACAGACCTACATTGATTGCCTTCACATAAAGAAAGCAAGCAAGTTAAGAATGGCTGCTGAGGATCCTATGGATATTGACAATAGTCTGCGTAGAGTTGATGAAGATGTTGAGCTAGATGACGAGAAGGTTCTTCATCTTCTTAACTAAATTGTTGTATGGTTTCCTAACTTATTCCTTCGTCACTCCATTCCAATCAAGTTTTGTGTTAATTTTGCAGCTGAGAAAGTTTGAGGAGCTCTCTAAATTACCAGATATATATGAGAGGCTTAGTAGATCACTAGCACCAAACATCTGGGAATTGGATGATGTAAAAAAGGGTCTTCTGTGCCAGGTGCGGTAACGTTTTTGATGCATAGTTATGGTTTTAACTAAATCTAATAAGATTGGTTCCTTTTACTGAGATAAATTTCAATTGTGAAGCTTTTTGGAGGGAATGCTTTGAGCTTGGTATCTGGTGCTAATTTTCGTGGTGACATCAACATCTTACTTGTTGGTGACCCTGGTACAAGCAAATCCCAACTGCTTCAGTATATTCATAAGCTTTCACCACGTGGCATTTACACAAGTGGACGAGGGAGCTCAGCTGTTGGTTTGACAGCTTATGTAGCTAAAGATCCTGAGACAGGAGAAACTGTATGTTCATTTCGTTTTCAATCTGCTTTCAAGGTCTTTTTAACCTGGTTTTCTAACGTAAATGGTGGTACATTGGTTAGGTTTTGGAGAGTGGGGCTCTTGTTCTTAGTGACCGCGGTATCTGCTGTATTGATGAATTTGACAAAATGTCTGACAGTTCAAGGAGCATGCTGCACGAGGTTTGTTACTCTCTCCTTAGCATTGCGCAAATGGTAGCTTACGTTTTGTATGTTACCCGCGTTTATGAGAACTCTAGTCCATAAGATTGCATTACCGATGAATCTTGTTGATCTGTCAGGTTATGGAGCAGCAGACTGTTTCAATAGCAAAGGCTGGTATTATTGCATCTCTAAATGCTAGAACCTCTGTGTTGGCTTGTGCAAATCCTAGTGGCTCACGCTATAATCCCCGGCTTTCTGTTATTGAGAATATTCACCTTCCTCCGACCTTGCTTTCTAGGTACGCTGCAATCCTTCAACAAAAGGCTAGTGATTTTGGTTTCTGCAGAAGAGGATTTCCATTTCATATTACTAATTTTATCTCGTTTTGCTTCTTAGATTTGATTTGATCTACTTGATTCTCGACAAGCCCGATGAGCAGACCGATCGACGGCTTGCCAAGCATATTGTGGCTCTACACTTTGAAAACGCAGAGGTCTTATATTTTTTTCTCAGAATGTGTGTTCCCATTTGTGTCTTACATTAATAGGTATCTTCTTTTCTCAATCTGCAGAGTGCACAAGAAGAAGCTTTGGATATCACTACACTAACAACTTACATTAGCTATGCCCGCAAGAATATTCATCCTAGATTATCAGATGAAGCTGCGGAGGAGTTAACTAGGGGATATGTCGAGCTGAGAAAAGCAGGGAAGTTTGCTGGTAGTAGCAAAAAGGTATATATATATATATATATATATATATATTGTTACAGAGCCATTGAATGCTATGGTTAGCTAGTCTTCATGCCTTAAACTTTCTTAATATGACACAGGTGATAACAGCAACTCCTCGACAAATTGAAAGCCTAATCAGACTTAGTGAAGCCTTGGCACGAATGCGCTTATCCAAAGTGGTTGAAAAGCATGACGTGGACGAGGCATTTCGACTTCTCAGAGTTGCAATGCAGCAATCAGCAACCGATCACGCCACTGGTAAGTAACTTTAAATCTAAACACTAGCATTCAATACCTATTCTTAACACTAAAAGCTGTTTTTATATTGTTAAGGAACCATTGACATGGACCTGATAAATACTGGAGTCTCAGCAAGTGAACGAATGAGACGTGACATGTTTGTATCGTCAATTCGAGACATAGCTCAAGAGAAACTACAAATCGGAGGATCTGCTATGCGCTTATCCGAGGTATTAATCCTTCACTCCTTTATTTTCCCAGTTTGTGATGTGCCCAAAGCAAGATTTTTTCTAAGTAAAATGGAAATGTTGTGCAGTTACTGGAAGAATTGAAGAAACATGGAGGCAACATAAGCACTGAAATTCATCTCCATGATGTAAGAAGTCAAATATAAAATTTTTTTATTACATATCTGCTTCTTAAGGACTGAAACTAAAAGCCGGTCATGTTGTAACGTTTTTAATCAGGTGCGAAAGGCGGTTGGGACGCTAGCCAGTGAAGGTTTTCTGGTACTTGAAGGAGATAGAATCAAGAGAATATAATCAGAGACTCTTGCAGCTTAATTATTAAGAGACTTTGATATGAATTGAGTAAGCTTATAATTATTATTAGGAAACTTGACAAGTGATGGATAATGGTCTTTCTACTATTTGTGAATTTGTAGTGACTTTTTTGAATTTATAAGACTTAAGCTAATACTCATTTTCAATTGGTCTCATCTTCTTTTGGGTTTCACTATAGTTATTTTATCATGCCCTTAAGGTTTTGTTTTAAATATTATAATTTGTTAATTTGAAAATATACATATCCAAAGAAGATTATTATAATTTTTAATAAACAGATTATTTTTTATGGTAAAATATATTTTTAATTTTGGGCATAACTTATATGGATATTCAAATATTTTCAAGTAAAATTTTGTACTCTCTATTTTAGTAAAAAAAAAAAAAATTGTTTTTTCATATTAGATGTTTTCAAATTTATGTCATAATTAGCTTCAAATTCTATTATACTCTTATTTTATTTTATTTTTTATAACGATACTCTTATTTTATTTATATAAGGGAAAATTATTACAAAACAAAACCTTAATTTTGTAAACAATTACTTCATTTACCATTACAAAATTAAAAGCACTAGAAGGATAAAATGGTAAAAAATTAATTAGGTTAATTAATGAAAAAATACAATTTCCAAAAATATTTTGTTTCCAAACATAGTTTGTTTAACGTAAGTGGCTTTTCATATTTTAAGAAAACTT